>JAHWXV010421023.1:0-23534 GCA_024586415.1 Phrixothrix hirtus
ACCCCGTTCTATTTAAAATTTTTATGGTGCAATTCACCCTTATGTTAGGGTTGAAGTCACCTAAATAATATTAATAAATTTAGAGGTCCCCCTTAAATCTAAAATTGACATGTTCGAGTGTTTTTCGCAAAATTGATGAGAAATGGCCAAAACTTGCATTGACTGTTTTCAGTGGGCTACTGTGTATATATATAATAATACTGAGAAGAAGAAATTTATAACGCATATAAAAATAAAACAGTTGCCATAAATGCAGTGTCAACAAATTTAATAATTTAAAGACTACATAGCCGGTAATAGCTCATCAATAGTTACTACCGTTAAAATATGATTATATACCAAATAAAACCTTTGAAGTATTCAAACACCTTTATGTGGTAAACTAAATAAATTACTACTTATAAATACAAAGTCAATAGACATATTAGTAAAACATCAACCAACTTGAGTAAAATGATCATTTATCACTTTAAAATATAAGGAAGTAGAACTTAGTGTTAATTTGTGCTAAATAATTGATTATATAATTTAATATTAATAATTTCGAAGTAAAATTGATAATGAGTACGAGGTAGTTTCTTTAGAAAATGACTGTACGGAAGAATATTGCCTTACTGTTGAAATTTCCATAAATAGAATTTTATTAGTACGTTATTGGTAACATGTATTTCTAATTATATTTTCAAACTATTTATTAAAAAATAAATAAAAATTTGTTAACTAATGCAACTAAAGCTATATTAATTTACAAAACATTAATTAAATGTTTTATGTTAGGATCATGAAATACAATATAACAATTAAATTAAAAACAACCGAGTAAATACTTTTTAAAAGAAAAATTATTGAATACAAACTATAAATTGCATTATTTAAATGAATTTTGTGATTTTCAAAACTTTCAATAATGAAGTACTGATAACGAGCAGTTGTCGCCGTAAACGGCCTTATGCAAAGCTGAGAAGAAACGTAAAAGCTTTGTTTCATTGTAATAATAGCTACATAACCCAAGATGAATTGAAACGGAAGTTCAGTAGAGGTACAGAAAACTAATCCCTGTCACTCTTAGGGAATGTCGTAAAGAAAATGGATGGAATGTAATAATAGGAGGAAAAAATTATAAAAAAAATAACAAGGGTGGTACGAGATTAATTATTGAACTAAACAAATTTTGTACTCGCCCGCTTTATATATTGCGGTTTATAGAAACGAGTCCTTTTTCACAAGGAATAAGCACAAAATATTCTAACTTACCTTAAAAAGGTGCACCAAAACAGCAAAGCGAAAATGCACTTATTCTTACCAAATGATAACTAAAAGTACTTACTACAGGGCATGCATAGTATTAAATAATGAACGCCAAATAATTTAAAATCAAGAGCTAAACTACAAAATATTTCTTATGCTAATGCGCAATCATATATTTTTCCTAATATAGTGAAATTTGGGATAAATAAGATTAATACACAAAACTATAATAAATGAAAATAAAAACGTTACATTTCTTTCACAACATTTATCAACGACTCCATATGTTACCTATTTACCCCTTCACTATTTCCCAAGAGCGGATTTTAAATTTCGGTCCTAATTACTGTTTGTTGATACTCATGCAGGTTTTTTAGATGTTACCACTTCTTTATTGTTTTTTGTATAGTACCTCTGTATCTTTTCTTATGTTTACTTGTCGTCTTTATCCTGCGATTACCACTTATGATATTTACTTGATTTAGTACTGTCGTAAGGTTTCCTCTAAAGTAAATCTCGTTATTACACTTTTAATTTCAGCTTATCCATGCTATCTTCAAAGTGGGCATTTAAAGCAAAAGTTTTTCATTAAGAATAAGTCACTTGATAATTAGAAGTTTAGAAATGTGTTTTTACGTTAGCTTTTGGAACTACTTCTAAAGTTCGCCAGCTTCAAAGGTTTTAGTAGAGGAGCGCAGCGTTAGTTGTTAAAAAGCAAGATGTAACAGTTTGTCTTACACAATGTCGGTTAGGTATTGCTCTTACTGAAGTAAACAGAAACCCGAGATATTATTTATCTCCAACTTTTTTAGTTCTTACGAAGCTGTGACTGGACGTGGAGTGTTCACACCGACTATTTTAATATCATGTCATCTGGGCTACAAATTTTGATTAAAATTGAACCCGATGAATAAATAACCCTTAATAGTAGGCACTTTGCATTCAATTTACTTACTGAGAAATATATAAGAATAATTCCATTGTAAAGATAATACTACAGAGATCTTAGCTTATTTGTAGCAGATTATTCTGTCATGGCAGGTCGTGGAGCTTGTTGTTACAACAAAACGGGGGAATTATATTACCCTGTTACAACTTGCCCCCTGATATGTTTGTGGTTGCTAGAAATGCCAAAAAAGAGAATTTGGAAGCTACAGTACAAGGTGTAATGTCAGGAGGATGGTCGCCGAGAAAAGCCGCAGCAGTATATTACGAAGCTAAAGCAGCTAAAGAGGAACTGCTACTATTTCCATAATACGTGTCAAATGTAATAAACTAAGACAGTTGTTCTTCAATTATAAGAGAATGAACTGATGAATTATTTAATATATTCTGCAAGAATATCTTTCGGTCTTATAACATCGGAGAAAGTCTTTTGTATGTCCAAAGTTATTATATTAACGGAAAAATAGCCTGAAACCGAAAAAAGTTCGAAAGGCTTGCTCTGAAATTTTATGAAAAGAAATGTTTCACTTTCTATTCAGACTTGAGAGCAACTTACCTTGGGAAGAATAACAAGCTTTAATAAGCACAATTTTGGTGAACTGATAAATATAAATTTAGATGCCAAGAAATCTGGAATGTCAACGAAACTGGCATGGTTACTATACAGTAATCCAATAGACTTATTACCGTGTAGGGAGTCAAATAAGTCAGAACAGGTATTACAGTAGAAGAAAATATTTCAAAATCATTTTGTGGCCTATGGTTAAACGATTGCTTCAAAATGCAGCCAATTCGAAGAACCTCCTTGGCAACTTTCAGCTAACCGGTATATGGGCCTCAAATAGAAATGTCTTCAGAAATGAGCAATTTTTTCCATCTGCAATAACAGAGATGACAACGACAAAATGAGACTATAGTTAATACCGAGAAGACTTTTTAAACAATTAACTCCCATACTTATTATTGCATTGTCTCCACGTGCTGTAGTCAAATGCACATGCCTTTCTTCTAGTGCTGTTTTGGGATCATAATAAAATATGTATATCTATTTGGGGGAGCATTATATGTAGAGCATCTCTTAATTATAGTGCCAATTTGGTTAACCATCTACTTTTCCTCAAATAAAGTGGACGTCACCTTTAGCTTATCTTAATACAAAACGTGAGACTAAAGTGTACAGTTGCCATGTGCTTCATTAGTTGAAAACCTTTTCATTGTTATATATTACATACGGCATGAAAGGTGGAGAGGAGCATCTTAAGAATATCTCCAGACCCTCAAATTGTTTACCAATATGGCGATACAAGTAGCGCCGAAACGCCAGTTCTTTGAAGAAGCTCTACGCCAAAATGGGGATCCCTGGATTCGTTCCAAGCTCGCGCCCTCTGTAGGGCGAACGATCGATATACCTTCGTCGACCGCACTCGCGTATGAAAAAAGATCTCCATGTAGACTGAGTTCACTAAAATAACGACTGCCTTGGGCATTCGTGTGGCCTATAACATTCTTCTATGCAATAAAATTTCAACGAAATCGCGCTGTAGTTTCAAAATTCATAAATCGTTACAAATAGTGAAGTTCTATAACTAAGTTTCATTACTTGTTCCATTCAACTTATTTTGTCAAGCTAATACGTAAAATAAGAGATACATTAAATTATTTATAATAATTAATTTGTTAATGTAAAATCATATACGTATTTTTTAACACATGAATATTATTAATAATAACAAAAATTCAAACAACTAAAAAATTGTTCATTAATCGAACATAATTAATTTTTTTAACAAACATCACTGTTTATTCAAAATATTTATTATGATATGAAATAGTTATGATCTACTTACTACTCATGCTGATATTCTGTGAATTGAATTTAATATGCAATTGTGTTATTTTATCGAAAGAGCCTTATATTGGCAACATTCTTTAGCAAGTTACTTAAAAGTTGGAACATAAACTAAATAGAATAATCTTAGTCGTAATTTTGTAGATACAATCAGGTAAGCCATCATCCGATAGGCGGTCTTTGGTGCGCGTTAACTCTCACGGCATCGTGTAAATTAAAAACTTCTGTTATTTATATGGCGGAAGTGAACGCGGTTTTGTTGTCTTGGGCATGTTCCTCATTAGATAATGTAGCATTACATTTTCACAAACTGATCAAAATAGTTCAATTAGCAACAGTTTGTTTACAATGAGATAAACGGTTTGAAATAAGCAACGATTCTTTAGATATAAATACGTAAGGAAATTTCGTGAAATATATTTATTTATTCAAATTTAAGTAATAAATAAATATTATTTATAGTATTAGGTCTTGAAACCACACGGAAAGGCAAGCGTTACATTTCATACGCTGTATTTTTCCAATTATTTTCAATCATTCGTTTTAGGTAAAATATCCAATTAAATGTAGGTGCTACTTTTTCTCCTAAAATTTTCTACCTGCTTGACCAATATATAGTTCCGAATCTGCATATTTGTTTTATGCAATATAATGTTTTTCTTTAACACCTTGAATATTATTTATACGTTGTACTTTAAAAACTACTTATACCGGGTGCACATTTTATCATATAACATCTTCAAATCCTGTTATAGACAATACACGTTTTTAAAGGTAACTTTCTCATTCAATTTTATGAAATCTTTTCTGTGAAATAATTATTATTCTCTGACAACCGTTTCCAAATTAATAAAGCTTTGCGTTAATGATCAAGGTAATTCCGAAAACAGTGTGTGTTGACTATAACGACGAGTTAAAGCGTTACAAAATAAAATTGCCACTCCGTTTATTATATGCGCGCATTATATATTTTGGCTGTTTTTATCTGTTCTACTGCATTTGTAGGTTTTTCCTGACCAAATATTATTGTAATATGGAACCATTACTCATTAGTATAATTGGCACTTTTATTTTCCCTGTAGCAAGACTAGCAAACAAAAAATAAACCAAAAACAAACATTTGTACAATAACTTTGTATAAATTATTTATGCAAATAACAATCAAAATATAATTTTGAAGATATGTAAAACGATAATAGGAAATAAGGGATGCGCTAAATAATAAAACCTATAAGAAAAATTATAAAAACAGGCATCGAAGATTCAAACACTTACGAGGTGTATTCAAATTAAGATTTAACGTTTGCAATAGCTTGGCGGAATGGCAACTTTCGGAAGTACAATACTGTTTGACGTGTCACTCTACCATTGGGGATGCAGTAAATATGTGTGCTAATCCCTCGTCAGAATTTTAACAAAGTAAGAACACAGTATCGTTAAACTCGATAAACCTTATAGACGTTGAAAATGCTTTAAATTCTTTTACAAAAATTCTATTTTAATGGCGCCATTTCTATTTTTTCAACCCCGAGTACGCTGTTTAACTCTTCTTATTTTAAGTGGAGCAAATATATTCTTAAACTGTTTTTTAACACATTTCCATAAAATTCTTACACGATACGCATTAAATTATAATCATGCTACTGGATTTTTTCAAAAAATGCCAAGTGAGATTATTGGCCCTTGAGGAACAAATGCAGTATAAAAATAATAACTATTGAAGAAACTATATAACACACGAACCTTAATTTCAATAATATATCGTATTGACATTCGGGTTAACAGGATTTGACAACTGGAATAACACATATTGAATAGGTTACCAAGAAATAACAGACAATTTGATGTTGCTCGGTTGGGTTTTGATTATCATGAAATTTCCAACGAATCAGCGCATACGTAAATACAATATCACAGTTTATTAGAAGTGGCTCCATAGCCGAGAGACAAATAATTTTCTAGTGTGAATTCAATGAAAAACAAGTTCGAGATGGGTGCGTAACTTTAATCCCGAATTAAAACCTATAAGAAGTATTCGAACTACTCAGATGAAGAGAACAGTGAAAGAGTCAGGTTAGTATATAGCGAAGTCCATGCGATTTGCACATGAAAATTCATGAACCTTGCAGATTTTAAGCAACCCCCGAGGAAAAGTAATCTGCTCTTTCAGTTTTGCAAAAGTACAGATGGTGCAAGCAATTTGCATGACATTCTGGAAATAATTTCCGCTCATTTTCACTTACGTGATTTTGTTGGCAAACAAAATTTGCAGTACTGGTCGTCGAAAAAGCCTCAGGAGTTTCAACAAAGACATTTGATAACTTAAAAGTAACTATAATCAGTTTTTGGAATCGCTAGACCTTACTTTTTTTAGAAGATATCGTTCACTATTAATTCAAAAAGGCATGTAAACATTTTGGAAATCTTGTGATACCTAAGGTAAAGCAATATTTATTTCCAACAAGTAGGCTAGCACGGCGATCTGTACAGTAAATCGTAGCCGTGTTGTTTTAAGTAAGATGCTTTCAAAATATGGGGACATAAATCGGCCGCCAATATCTCCAAATTTATCGACGCCCGATTATTTTTGGAGAATATCTGAAGGTGAGAGTATATCAACTTCACAATACAAGAATTCAAGGACATCATTTCTCGGGAAATTCAAGACATAGATGAAGATGTTCTAGTGATAGTTATGCAAAATTTCCTAAATAAATTAGCACCATGTTTAGAAGTCAACAGAAGTCTTTTAAGGAATTTTTTTTAAATAAACCTGCTTAAAATAGTTACTGGTTGTTACAAGTTTGTTTAATTTAGTCATTTGTTACTCGTTTTACTAGTTTCCGAATCCTGTACTACACTGCCAAAGTTTAAATGATTAATTGGTAATTAGTACCTTTTATATACAGTATGATTTTACAATCCGCCGACAAACTTGCACCATATACGCGAGAATGGCTCTAAATCAAGACAAAGAATTCTTTTTAAAAAATTCCTTGTAGTTTCCAAGAAATACTCTTTTAAAATGTAGCTGCGGAGTTGTTCATAATAACGAACAATTGAACGTGTCGTTTTAGCTAAATGAATTATAAACAGTTGACACAGCTTTGTTACGTAATTCTAAAACAGTAAAATAAATAAATCGGGGATATTCATTTCATTTATAGCTTTGCTTTCACTTATAAACGTTATATGTTAAATTATAGGATTTTTATATTTTGTCATACGCTTTTGAACAATAGTGTTTATATTTTGTGTTACACAAGTAGTTTTAGTTTTTCGTGTTTATTAATTTAATTTAAATTGAATATTGGATTTATATCCCTATGATTTTTATTTAGGGGCCATATGAAGAAAAAGTTGGTTTAGGGTAGTGCCTATTAATAACCTAGAACAATTAACCGAACGAATACGTTATGCTGCACGAGCAATTCATTATTGCCTAGAAATGCTCCTCTTAACGCAACAATCATTACGTTGTAGAGCACAAAGTGTATTGCCAGTGGAAGAAAGCATTTTGAACACCTCTTGTCAAAAAAAAGTGCCTCAGTACTCATTGTATTAATTTTATCTCAAATTCCAAGTTGAGTTGGATTACGGGAAATATTCTTTGATTTTGAAATAATACATGCAGTAAATGCAGTTCAATTGTTTTGATTTTATGTTTATAAAACCTACATTCGTACAACTTAAAATCGTCATGTAATAATAAAAGGATGTCTTATAACAATGAAAAATCCTTTACAATTTTTTACGAATTCTAAAAATTAAAATGATCTGAAAAGTAAATTATTAAAATAATGGTTCTTATAAAAACTTGAATATGGTCTTTAGTATAATTGAATATAGTTGCAGTTGTCTTTAAATCAATTTGGGTACATATTTAACAAATAATAAACACATTTATGTCTTCCTAACTTTATTAACAAAGGTGAGAAGACGAATTCGTTTATTATTTATTATAATTAAACGTTTTTAAATAAATATTAAATGTTCAATTGTTATATCCATTATACGAACGAATAAAATTGTAAGTCATTGTGTATTAAGATAGGTTAGTTTTACATAAACGAACAAATACAGCTACAGTAATTTGATATTATTGAATAACATGTTATTTCCTCAACTACGCGTAGTTAAAATTGGAATGTCGCCTAGACATATTCTTTGTATACACATTTTTTTCGGTAGTTCTCAAACAGTGGACATTTTCATTTTTTTCCAAAAAAATCTTGTATTTTATAGGATTTTCTTAAAATTATTCCTATATAAGAAGCACACTATGACGTCATAATTGCCTGCACATTTATGTTTCATCGAATTATTAAAGAATTGTAACATTCTTCTAGTAGATGTCAAAACACATAAGTTTCTTCATTTTGTTCTTACTGAACTTCTTATGAGAATCGATCCATGTGAATTATCTAGATGTTTTCATTTATATCAAAGTATAAATTTGGTTGTGAAATAATCTTATGCCAAGAATACATTTATCTGTAACCGCTTATAAAGCGCGTTTTAATAATTTATAGTCGAGCGGAGCGCTGTTATAAATGGCTACATCGATCACAGTATATTAGAATTAACTTAGAAGTCTATTCCGTACACCTCTATAAGCTCTATAAGCACGGTAAATGTATAATCTGTAAAAATCTACAGAACTTGCTATTCTGTACACTATGCAGTCAATACAGTACTGTAAAAAGCAATTGTAATTATATAGTGACTGAAACTAGGCTGTAACTGTTACAGTGTAGGTTATATATACATTTTAATTATTGTTGTCATAAAAATTGTGGTTAATTTATTTATACATTATAAAAAAGTTTTCAAGAATTTAAGAAACTAATTTACAAAATGAATCACATCCCAGAACTAACATAATTTTTGTATTTACTATTTCAAGAAGATAATAATAGCTAAATAGGCATCTGTAAATCACAGTAATTTGTAAATAACTTTGTTTTTACTTAATGCAAATATCACATACAAACATAATATACATTTTCAGATATTCTAAAATTAATTACATAAATTTCATAATTTCAACTTACAAAATATAAAATATGTACTCATGTATGTTAAAATAGATTTTCCATTGTTTTTCTCTTGAATTAATAATATAATTTGTTTGCTTAATAAATAATTACCAAATATTTATACAAATTCGTAATCTTAAAAAACATTTATTTTGTGTACATAATCATAACTGTATACTCAATAAAAGAATCTGAAGCTAGCTGTACTGTAACTTTAGATACAGATTTTTTAATTTGCAGTTCCATATACAAAAGTGTAATATTACAAACTCTGTAACATTTCAATTTTCAGAGAACTATTCAGTACAAAGTTTATAAAAATACAGCGCTACAGAGAATTTGTACAGAATAGGCCCACTAAAGTGTAATAATCTTTGGTTTACACTTGTCGCTCGAAGATATAAAAGCAATGAGTTCAGAGATTAGTTTACCCCCAATTTTAGAATACCTTTGTTGTCTTCCAGTAAAATCAATAAACGTATTTATATTCAATGAGCGATACATTGAATAAAAATAAATAAACATACATAACATCTCAAACCAATTTCTTATCTAATATGTAAATAGATGTAGGTCAACCTGCACTTGTTTTTAAAGAAAAATTTCGTTTTTGTGAACATTAGATTTTAGGTATAGCAGATGCGCGCTAATCCTTTGTTTCGATTTTGCAACCTACATTTCAAATGTTTTGAAAATAATTATGAATAGTTGGTTGTAAAAGCATTTTTACTTGCTGACACCAGAATTTACTTGACTTATAATTTCACCTAATGTCGGGTGATTGCTATACGTTGATTTGATTGCTTACGAGCAGCATTAACATGTGATAACTACAGACTGTGTTGGGAAATTGGTAGTATTTATTTAGTACCTCCAGGGTAACTTGTACTTTGGGAAGACCTTATCTTCAGACTACTATTGTGAAGGTTCCTTATGCAACATCTTCGAACCTAACTTGATTCTTGTACGCATACACACACACACACACACACACACACACACACACACACATAGACACACATACATTAACTTGTAGGCGATTTCAAACCGTAATTTAATCACTAGTCTTACAACGAAGAAGACGCTACATACTTCTCAATTTGTCATTTTATCACAACCTTTTCTTACATTAATTTACCAATTGGAGATGTATATTTTAAATTATATTTAAATTCTCATGTTGGGGTTTAATCCTCTTACAATTTCCTGTATACTGGGTGTTCAACGAGGAATAGAACAATGGGAAATTTTGTTATAAATGTAAGGTAAGGACACATCTTTTTGATAACATTTTTTTAAATTAAATGCGTTACCGCCAGGTGTTGCTATCTAACTTAATTTTTGTAAATGCAAATCCTAATTTTTATTCAAATTTTGGAATTTGCAACTTATTTGTGATAACTTTTCTTATATCGGCTACCAATGTAACTAGTTTACTTTTCAACAAAATAAATAAATGATTAAAAAATTCTAATAAATGCAGATTAATTAATAAATTTTATATCAAATCAATGATAAAAGATTGTATTCTGTAAGTATCATACAGATAATAACTGAATAATACGACAAAGTCCTCTAAAATAAATTGAAACGCTGCAAAGATTAATTTTCGCTTTCACTTTGAGATATTTTGTTTTCATATTTGTCTTTTGAGTTTTTTAGCACTTAATGTAATAAGTATTATCAATTTGATTTTGAAGTATGTATTCGTGTCTTTTAAGTTGTATTAAAATTTTTAATAAATTAATTTTTGCTGATTATCGCTACACAATATAATCTTTTACATCTTTGTGTTAAATTTATAAATATTATTTTCTCGAAAAGTAAACCAGATATGTTGATAGCGGTTATAAGGAAAGTTATCACAAATATACTGCAAATCCCAAAAATCGAATAAAAAGTAGGGTATTCCATTTAAAAAAATAAGTTAGATAGCGCCACCTGACGGTAACGCATTTAATTTAAACAAAGTTTTCAGAATTTTAAAATCTGCGTTCGTTCCCGAGATATTGCGCTATCCCATTCTTCGCTGAACACATATGTTTTGTTGAAACATCGTCGTGATTACCAATACATGTTTCTACAATTAATTTTTAAAGTTTTATGGGTTACAAGAAATGCGTTCCTTTGTCGGAAGCAGTTTGCTTGGAGCCACAACTTACATAGATGATAACAAATCTTATTACCTAGGTGCATGTTTACTAAAATAAATTTCCATTAAGGATTAATTTTTTTTATGTTGAAGGCAAGCCATTTTTGTATTTAAAATGTGGTGTAATCTACAATACCTAAATAATTTAATTGAATTTTCTTTTACCTTCAATAAGTGAATATCAAAAGCTTTGAATATCCTTAATCAGATATTTAAATTTTTTCAAAAACAGCTTTATCGGAATTATAGGCAGCATTAAGCATATCATAAAATATTATTGTAATTTGGCGTTCGAAGGTTATTTTATGACTTTTTATAAAATCGGGATTTAAATCATGTACAAAAACTGATCTTATAAGGATATATTCACAATACATATACGCAGTTGTAGAGAATTTATATCGGTTGCAGATAGACTGTTGGCAGAATGCTTGCTCCTCAGCCGGAGGTTAGGAGTTCAAAGCTCTGCTACTGTAATCACACTGAGAACAAATAATTGAACGGTATAAATAATTTTTTATAATTTATTATGAATTAATTTTTTATTTCTAAATTTATAAAGCTGTTCTAAAAATCAAATCAAGTTATTTAGAAAGTTAACCTTCATTCCAACGTTCATAAAAGCAGTATGCGACTGCAGTTTTATATTTTATATCACAACAGCCAAATTTTCGTGTCAAACGACACTAAACAATTTTCTTTTAGACCTCAAGTTTAAATCTACTATTTTAAATGACAATTGCGATTCGTTAAATTTAGCTGTATACATATATATGTAATTGAATTGCAAACTTGAAATTTAGTCCATTTTACATACACCATACTTCAACTAATCGATGATGCTATTAACGATTATAATTTATCGCCTTATAATTTCCGTTCTGTGTGCTCGAACATATTTAAAAGGTTGTTTTATACTTGCTTTCAAAAACAATAAAAACGGGGTCTTAGATATGTAGGTAGAGCGCAAACATAATTTAAAGATGTATTTTTATAATCAAATTTCAAGGATATTTTCATCATTTTACATAAATGCAGTTTAAAAGAAGTTTTTATTAAATGAGTTTCAATTTATTCAAGATTATATGCAGGAGATTCGATTTCATTTAATTAACTTCACGCTACTTCGCGAATTTTTTGGTTCTCAAATTTAAATTGAAGTTAGAAATTCTTAATAAGGAAAATCGAATCTATACGAATCCTTAATAATTGAAATTAAATAAAATGAAAGGTTATATTGATAATAACACGAGATTATAAATGAAGGGTGTTAATTCTTTATTAAACCTTACGAAATGATGGCTTCGGTTAGTAACTATACGATCAGGTTCAGGGGCAATTTGTTTTCGGCGACTGAGGGGGCGACTAAGCGGCTTTCAGCGCCCCCCAAGGTGTAATGAGAATAGGAACAATCTTTTCATTACTGTCAGTTAATCATTCCTACGTACGCCTGTATAACCAGATTTGGAATGACGTAGCAATATGAAAATTTTGTTGTGTCATATCATTCTAGATTAGGTTTCTCCAATTTGATAGCTAATGGCTAATACTCACCAGTTTCATTTATAATAATGATATTCAACTATTTATTTTAACAATTCAAAAATTAGAGGTAGCCACATTAATACTCGACAAGCAAGCAAAAAATGATAGATCGAAACTCGTCGATCAATTTTATTTTATGTTTTATTAGAAGAATACAGTATAGAATAAGCAACAAAAAAGAAAGAATTACTGTTGCGGGGGCAACGATCGCTTTTGCACAGCAAAGGGGCCACTCTACAATATGACTACACATTCTTCGGCGACGGGGACTGCAGAGAATTTAACGTGCGCGTGTACATGAGTTTTGTGAATAGTGCAATCCAGAACAGGCCTTAATTAAAATACAGCCAAGAGAGCTACCATAAATTATTAAACACCGTCATAATGTATTAGACGTAACTCGTCGAATATATTTAATTAAAAGAAAACTTTAATGAAACAGACGGCAACAGAGACAACAAACTACTAGACTTGAATTATTTACAAAACTTAAAAGACTCCTCTTAACGACCCTATTTTAAGACCAAAACAAATTTGTAGGTGCGTTTGCTAGTGAAGCGTTCTTAGAAAAATTATTTTGGGGATTTTAATAGTTTTATTATTATTTTTATAATTTAGACGAGTAGTCTGTTGACAATGATTAATTATGATCTTTAAGTTAAACGCAACATATTACAATAGTAAACATTACTGTTTTCTTCGTAAATTTTTAAAAACACCCTTGTTTTTAATACTTCATTTTAATATATGAACATTGCATTCAGAATAAGTGACATATATTGGTAACTTTTAAATCATGGTATCAAATAATCTGGCAGTTATGTATACTTGTAAACAAACTAAAATTCAGCACATGACTAAGTTAAGTGTTGTTAACTCGCTCAATTACTACGTACGCGATCTTAATTTGACATACATAAATGCAAAATAAATAACAATTTTAATAAAGATGGGTAATACAGGGTGTCTCAAAAATTAGTGAAACCGCGCAAACTGTGGTTTTTTCAACAACGATTTTTGAATTTTGAAAATTTAAATGATATAATTCGCTCTAAATACAATCCTGTCTACTACTAAAAGCAATTATGAATGGAACGATAGCAACACGTACTACTCTAATTTGATATGAATATAAAAACTCTGAATGTTTTCATACGACGTGCTTGTAGTAAAGTGATCTATAGAAGTTCTTTAGCCTTGTTTACTTTATTTCAAATAACAAAAGAATTTCGAGTCAGCTGTAACAATGTAAGATATAATTCTTAAACCTATTGATTGCTAGCTACCAAAACTATTTGGTAAAAATACATGATTGTAATTTGTTTTCCCTTAAATGTCAAACATGATATTAATACAATAAATTTTGTTTTAAAATTTGTAACGTGTTCAGTGGTGATATCCTAAAACATAATAACCGATTCCTTTTACAGCGACTAGTAACAATATTATTTCATAAAAGTTACTATCGTACGCAAAAAAAAACTGGAAAATACGTTGTTTATTTATTGTGCTTTGCAACAATGATTTTTAAATTTTTCGCTCACTGTTAGATTCATGTACCGGAGAATGCGCAATAGTGTTCTAAAATGTGTCAGGTTAAGTAATACAAGATTCTTTTAACGTTATCATTTGGAACAAATATATTTAGAAACAAACATATGTTCCTAATTCAAGATATACTAATGTACAATACACATCAAGGGCAACGACGCACACGCTAGGGTTGAACTTGATATTATAATCGTTAATATTTCGAAAACTATACGTTTTTGAAAAAATTTCATATGCAAATTTTGTTCTACATGTCATAAGGTACCCACTGTTTGAGAAGTGATACCCTGCATAAATATAAATTTAATTGTACAAGTTTATCATAAGTGGGATGTATACTCAGTGACATAGAACTTGCAACACCAAGGAGTACAAATTTCTTAATCAAAGTTGGTAGATCTGTTGGGATAACATTCAGTAATAATTGATTAACTTTTGAGATCAAGTGGTAATGTGATAACGTCACATTTGACAGTTGTTGTAATTTTTGCTGACTTTTTCGGTCTGTGGTTTTCGTACGATATGTTGTTCTTTTTCATTGTTAATTAACATTACTTTGGTTGTTGTTCTTTTGTTAACGTGTTTTGTTTATTTGATCATTCCTAGAGTACGGCAACGAGGATATTATCGTCAATTAAGCGAATTTGAAAGAGTTCGAATTAATTGTTTACGCGAAGCTAGTTTTGCATTTGGGGAAATTGCTAACCGTGAAAATCGAAACCGGTCTACTGTAATGCGCGTGTGCCGTGCATGGTTTGAAGATGGCCAGGAACATCGTAAAAGAGGAACCGGGGCTTCAAGAAGAACGAATGAGCGTCAAGTTCGTAGCTTAAGACAACTGGCATTTAGAGAACGATTTTCCTCTATTCGGGCAGTTGGTAACCAATAGTTTGGTGAAGAAGGTCACCTTGTAACCCTTAGAACAGTTTATTGCCGAATCCGAAGTTTTGGGTTAACATCATATCGACCGCAACTTGTGCTTCCTTTGACTGCAGAACACTGTCAGCAACGGTTACAATGGTGCAATGAACGATCTTATTTGAATCTTGAATGGCGTCGTGTTGTCTTTTGTGACGAATCTAGGTTTTGCTTAAGAAAGCACGACGGTCGTACCAAAGTCAGAAGAAGACGGGGTGAACGAAGTAATCTTCGATTTATAGTTGAGGGGCACGTACACCCCACTGTGGGTGTTCTGGTTTGGGGTGCGATTACTTATGGCAGCAGGTCTCCCTTGGAGTTCATTCGAGGCAATATGACATCACAACGGTATATTGCGGAGGCGGTTGGAACACATCTTCTGTCATACTTACAAGAGCTCGAAGATCCATTATTCCAGCAAGATAATTCACGTCCACATGTTGCAAAGTTTTCCTTGAACTTCTTTAAGTATGCCCATATTCATTTTTTGCCCTAACCTGCAAGCTCTCCAGATCTTTCTCCCATTAAACGTGTATGGGACACAATGGGTAGAAGGTTGCGAAATTTGCAGCGTCCTCCTTTGTCTTTGGAGGCCTTGAGGCATGAAGTGCAACTTGCATAGGAGGCAATACCCCAAGACGAGATAAACCACCTTATTCAATCAATGCCTCGGATGTGTAAATGAATGTGTAAGTTAGAGAGGCCGCACCACACATTATTTACAATTATTATAAAATTTTGTTTAACTAATAAAGATTTTCCTCCCAAATTTTGATCATGTATTATTATGACATAGGTAAATATTCTTACGGAAATTCCAATCCCTTCTTGGTGTTGCAATTTCTATATCACTGAGTATATTTAGAGCAGAGGTATAGCAAAACTTGCTTTCCTAAATAATATATACACCCTACTAAGTTTTGCAGTTTGAAGCAGTCACCACAGAAGTCGCATTTAATGTACAGTGACAACAAAGATGTCCATCGGTAGTTTCAAGTGTAGATTGCATATAATGAATGCAGTTACAGGACTCTTAGCGCGTACGCGAACATGCGTCTGAAGAGGATAACATAATTTTGGCTGCGAATATATCTTACAAATGTGTCATAAATTTGAAGTGGCAGCCAATTATAATGTAATTTAAAAATAACAAAATTCTTTGGTGTGAAAGTTTATTTGGATTTTAAATTTTAAGTTTATTCTCAATGAAAGATGTACTCGCGAGGTTTGGGTGATATTGATATAGGTATATCATTTTTCTGAGGTAGCACCATAAGATATAGCGATTTGATTAACCAAATCGCCAAATTCCTTAAAATGGACCGTCCCGATGAAACCACACAACCTCCAGTCCAAGCATTTCCAAAAGAAGAAGGACAACGAGAAGTTTTTCAGCATCACTGTATAGCGTTCTTTTACTGTAATAGAAACATCTTTTTCATCCTCAAAGAAATACGGAATAATTAGATTTTGCACAAAAATGTCACATCAACCAATGACCCGTAGATGATATAGCGATCTTTCTTGAAAAACATCATAGCTTTTGTGCGCCAGACGCGATCCTTATGCTTATTCACAAATTCATTTAAGTGAAAATGGGCTTCGTGAAAATCGTCATTCATGTTGTTCAAATTCAGGATGACATAACAGACATTGTTGGTGGTCCTCTGAGCTATATTTCAAATATTAAAACTAGTAATTATACGTTGGTATTTTAACAAACAAAAAACTTGGGTGTGAAACAATACACGACTTCCTCTTTCGTTTATTTTGGAAACGATAATTGTTACTAGACACGCAAGACGCTGTTTAACTCCAGAGATATTCTCTGATAATTCGCATCAACACATTTCTTTGAGGAAAATAGCTAAGTTCGCATAATAGGGCAAAAAAAGATACATGAATGATAACAAGCTTTAAAAAAATGTTAAATACGTTTTCGAGAAAATCGCAAAAAACTTAAAAATTGCAAGAATAAAGTGGCACTAACGGTCATTCGATTTTAACTAAATTCTTTTCGTTTCATGTACGTAAGATTGAAAACAAATATAGTTTTTGATTTTCATATGATGATTTGTTTATGAGATATGTTGTTCACAAATATTACTTTAACTACCGTCGGTTACTCAATTTTCAAAAATTTATTAGAAAAACTGTTTGGTTCATATAAAGCCGAGTTGGTACATTCGTCGAAATACGGAATCGGCTAAGTCATATAAAGGGGGAGGTTGAGTACAATAACGCCCTAAAGGCGTATGCTTGAATAAGTCTTCGTTTGCAAGAAAATTGTAACTGAAGTTGAAAATTCGACATGCTGTACCACATATACCAAAATGTTGCATTGGTTACCCAAAAGCTATAGTAGCCGACTTTTCGAAAGTACTGGGATAACCTTTTTGCGTGCAACAGGCGAGAATCCAAATCTTCACAGTGCCACATTTTTTTTATTTTAGTTGTTATATTTTAATTAAATTTTCTTTTTTTATATAAAGTTGTACTATCTAATAATAATTACAAATGATACTAACAATAGTTTCGTAAATAATTATAAAATTTAAAATGTTCATGGTATGCACGATAGGTATTCTTAAATGCAATTACATAGATGTCCATCCGTAACATTGTACTGCAATATCCGAAATATACGATAAATAATTAAAATTTGCGAAAATATTGCTATTACCATTTGTAATTATTATTAGATAGTTAGTACAGCTTTACATAAAAAGAAAAAGTAATTCAAATATAATAATTAAAATTTAAAAAAATTGCGACACAGTCGCGATTCCAATTCTTGCCTGGCGCACGCAAAAAGTTAACACAATGTCTTGGACGAGACATCTACGGGAGTTGCGGGTTTACCGATGCACCATTCTGGCAAATTTGGTACAACATGCCGATTTTCAATTTCAATTGTAGTTTTTTTAAAAACGAATGTCTATTTAACCAAAGCTCTTTAGCGCGTTATTATACCCAACCTCCCCCTTCGACTGATATATTGCTCAACCCATTTCTTATTTCGAGTAATGTGCCAATTCTTTGTAAGTTTAAAAAAATGGTTAAAGCTGATTTCAAGAAACTCGCGGAAAACGCTAAATTCAGAAAACATCGGTTATTCGATTTTAACCAAATTATCCGTGACAGACGACAACCGCGCTGCGTTTGTACCTATATAAACTTATTTTGTAACTTCATCGGGTCAATTAAAATTTAATTTTATCAGCTTGTTGCAGTATCGAAAAGCAATTCTTTTCGCTGTCGCTAGACAGCAGCAGCTGAGTTCGGAGCTTCTAGGGCCGATGACTTCTAAGTAAGCTTGTTGATGTGTAACTGAGTTTGCTTGCGAGACGGAAGATGGTAATGACATCTGACAAAAATTGCATGTAAATTTTGGTTTTCCTTACGAAGGTCTCCAAAAGTACAGATTAATATTTGGGCAACAAAATTCAAGATTTACTTACAGCATAATATTTACAGCCATTAAACAAACTTAAATTCTTTTAGACAAGCTAATTAAATTGTAAGTCTTTACAATATGAAAGTGCAACGGCAATTATTTTGTATTTCAGTTAACAATTTATCAATTTTGTTTATAGGAATGATTTTATTTATTTAGCAAAATCGATTCCGGTGTAACCAGGGTAGGTTATACAAACTCATCGATATGCTAAATTCACGGATGTACCTTCAGGATACTGCTAGATTAGAAGTTGTTGCTTGGATCTAAGCTGAGATCTTAGTTTGAACGGACAACTGGTTCAAGAAGTTGTGAACGTCAAATCTAGGTTTTGCGTGGGATTCTGGTTGCGAAGCGGGTTTAAGCATCTTCAACACTAGAAACCGTTATATGGACGAGTGCTTATGCTTGATACCGCGATTTATGCTAGAACATTTAAAACACTTATCGGGACGGTGGCAAAATTTCACTACGTGGGAAAAGCATAACCGCAGGCCGACTGTTCGGAAGGATTTCCTGCATAGGCAATGTGTTCTCTAACATATAAGAAGCCACGTAAAATAATACTAACACGAGAAAGCTTTACTTCAGAGTAACGTTTTGATAGCGTACTATATTGTTTTCGGTTTCGTAGAATGAAGCAATCTAGTCTACAATTGTGCGCCCTATTTTACGCGTTTGTAATGGTTGATCTGTACACGGGTAGAGGAAGGACGAGTATTTGCTAATTTGATCGCTAGCGTCCTAAGTCGTTTTGTAATTCCTTTACAACGATTGTTATCGCCTTTTCATTCACTTATTTGGTAATATTTTTCTTTACATTGTGTTATTTATAATTATATTTAACGTTCAATTCATTTCTTTTAACTTAATTAACTTATGAACGAGTTTTCCTTGTTTTAAACTTTTAATACAATTTTTTTTTCAGAATACATTAACATTATTCCCTACGATTTCGTTATAACTGCACTTATATCACTAGTTCGGTTTTATTTCCATCAGCGCATTTTACGTTTTTCTATGTCTTTCGTTTGCGACTTTATTAGGCATATTGAATAATATTTTTAATTAACACTAATTATTTGGTTCCCATTATTCTAACGTTAGAATTTAAAATTAAGAGCAACAAAAATTCCAGAAACCAATCAAAATTCCCTGAAGAATTTTAAGCTTTCCAAGAGTACTAGTTGGTTAACACCCTGTGAAATTAAATTATGTAACAGAGTAATCTCAATCGTTATCGTAAAGAGATTACGCGTTGAAGCAAGATTGGATTTGTGTACGTATTGTTACTCAAACTCGCATTCAGTAAATAAACCTGTGTACCGATAAGCAGTAAATGCGTTATGATTCCATTGCAGGATGTATTTGCGTACTGGGCACTTCCTATGTGGTATTGTCATCTATACTTTGTAATTGTGAATACAAATTATAATACTGTTAGATCCTATAATCATTCTGCACGATTATCTCGGTGATAACGTAACAATCCTACAGAATAAACTAAAACTGCTGGTGAAGCTTAGTTCACGTCGAGTAGCAATTATTTTTCCTAAAAATATTTATTCAAAAGGGAAATACTGATCGAATGTACACGACGCTTTTAAATATTGGAAAGTTATTCAAAACATTTGTGTACATTCAAAGGTTGCCATTTTATAATGTCCTCTATTGTTTGCTCTCAATGTATTTCCTTGGTCAAACTTGTCCTATATTTCAATGTTACAAGTATTTCCTTCTCTTTTTACTAGATGTTAAGTATAATAAACAGAGGTTCAAATTGGAACAACCCAAAACCGTAAACTTAAATTAACCTATACTTTTTAAAACGAAACTCGTTTAATAAATCCAAACCGAAAATGCCCCAAATCTATATAGATTGTATAAAATGTGGTTGCAACATTGCTAAAATTCGGACCCAGTTTTATCGGTAGAGGGAACACTGTATAAATTATTTCAATGCAATCTCCTTCAGTGTTTACCACCCCCTGCCGTATTTGTTGAAGGCATCGTACACCGTGAGCGCATCCATCTCTGTTGATGTCTTCCAATGACCATTCTAGAACATGAACGATTACTTCTCTTGTGTCATAATTCAGCCTGCCAAGTTATTCTTTTATTTTAGTGTATGTCATAATATCACGGACTCATATCGAGTGAATACGTTGGATATTGCAATATACCCTGTCGCCAGTTACGCGTGGGATCCTCTAACAGCGTTAGCACTATGACACTTTGCATTGTCATGAAGGATGATAGAAGTTCTTTGCAGTAGGTGTCGTCGCGTTTTCAAGCTGGAAAACGAAGACGGTGTTCGAAGCATCTGCTGTAATAACCTGCATTAACCACATGCCTGTGGTTTACAGCCATGCCTTCACAAAATACTTTCTCTTATTGTGCTACTGTGCGATACAGCAACGCTGCATCACCATATTCTTCACATATTGCCCGAAAATAGTCTTGTGCACTCCAACTACGTACCACATCCATTTTTATCCATGCATGTTCGTAAACATATTTGCAGAACATGACACTGTAGCATTTGACTGAATAATGCCCAATCGTTTCCACTCGCCAAACTTGGTCATCTACTCGTCTCATTGCTCATGACAGAGTATTGCAACTACTTTTTATTTATATTAACGGTATACATTTCGTTTAACGAACTTCATCTTTGTGCTTTATTAAACCACTGAACTGAAGTCTCGCTAACTGGAATTTGAAATGATCGTTTGGTAACTGAAATTGAAAACGTAATTGAAACCAAACACATGTGCTAATCAAAAAGAGAAACGGAAAACTAAGCAATAAAAGGGGCTACAATCGAAACGCAACCTAACCCGAAGCAAAACAAATTTCGATTCGGTTCTTTGATAACAAACTTTCATAGTACCATATGCAAAAACGTAATAGTTTACGTGGACTTTAGAATTAAATTAGCTAACTTTTAACTGATGTGCTTAGTAGGGCTGCAGCCAGTACCTACACCTTGAGGGACAAATACATTTTCTGAAGATTTTGAATTTTAGGTTTAATAGAAAACAACTGTTACAAAGCTACTTCAGGACCTAACGTTAGGGAAAAAATTCAAAAGCATCTATAAATTTGCGTATTCTTTTTTTTTGGTAAAAGTCAATCAATGGATGGAACCGTATACAAACTAAGAGTCCGTTTTACCTATAAAGTTGCCAAGAACCCACATCCAGTACAATCTAACTTGCATGCTAAACATATATAAATTACCATAAACTGAATATGGAGCCATGGCAACATTTTACGTGAAGCGGGCTCTAACATATATTTATATCAAATTTAGTACTACATGGTTCATTTCAAATATATTTTAATACAATGGGGAGCTGTGCCCAACGAAAGACTCTTGTCCATATTATTTTCAGACTTTGTTGGGAAAAAGAGCGCCTATCACATTTTGAGAATCACTGCCATAATGTTACATTAATTCTTCTGAAAAATGTAATTTAAAAGTCTGAACGATAAGCACGTATTCAATGTCGGTAACTATTAATAATTACCTATATCTGAATTATTTTACATGCCCCAGTGATGCAACAAGTTTGTGCTATATGTTGGTAAAAAATTTTGTTATTAATTTATATACGTTTAAAATGAAGTACAGTTTTAAAGATAGTTTTTGAAAGAGTACACTTCTATAAAACACCTACGAAGTGTGATCTTCTCATGCAATTAGTTTTTATAGTCAACCAAGGTTTTATGACGCATCTCTAACTGATAAACAATTATATACAATCAATAAAATATTTATATATTTGCGTATCTTAATGAACTTATGAAATACAATTATGCCCTCTTTTTTAACATGGAACAGTCTATTTTAAGTATTAGTAATATTCAAAATTAACTTTATTATAGTCCATTCCATATATCCATGCAGTAGCTCTTGCAAATAGTGTAAAAATATTTAACATAAGAGGTAGTAGTTCGAATACTTATTAAAAACGATAGTAATTAGAAATGTATAAACTTGAATGCGGCTACATATAATGAACATAAGAGAGGTTCTTTTTGATAACAGATAATCCAAGAATTTTAGTGAACATAGGCACGCAAATGGGTTATTATTTTAAAAATTGTGTCCAGGATATAAGGTGCATTACTTTAGCAGCAGATATATCTTAATATGCGCGACAAAATGCTCGTAAACTATGTGTCTAAATTGCATAGTTTTCTAAATACTTGCAATTAAAGTTTTCAGCCCATCCCAGCTTTTTACATGTTCAACAAGAAATGGCGGGCCGACTATACAGCTTTAACAACGGTATGACGCATAGGATTTCAGAGTACTAATGTTCCCAATTGATTGTTATAAATACTTGCAAAGGTATTAAATGGATAAGTACTGTGCTTTATTTTCTTCCTTAATATTTCTAGTAATGTGTCGATTGTAGGAATTTAAAATTTCTTTAAAATAAAAACAAAGGATTTTAGTACGTTTGTACTCATATTGTTGAATATGGAAGAAACATTTTTTAAATAATTTTCATTTTTAAATATGAATTAATGAAACTTACAAAATCGGAAACGCCACAAATATCGAAAAATTTTCCTTGGCCGGGATTTGAACCCAGGATTTTTTGATAGATACTCCAACGTGCTAACTGTTACACTATCAAGGACCATAAACCAGCTTGTTGAAACTTTTTTCTATAAATGTGCCACTTTTGAAGTAATCAGGGTGTCCAGCGAAAAACTTTAAGCACATTTCAAGGTTTTCAAGGCAAAATAATTTAAAATTCAAGGTTGGCTCGTTTAAGTAAGCGAAACTTTTAAAAATTATATCAAAAGAAACCA
>JAHWXV010421037.1:0-19218 GCA_024586415.1 Phrixothrix hirtus
ACGGGCAAACGGTACACTTTTGTACATAGGTAAGTTGATTCCAATCGACTTATTTTGATCCCCAGAATACGTGGTAGCTCTACGTCCCAACAGTTTTGAGGCACCCGGTACATATATATATTATATATATATATATATAAATGTATAATTTGTGACAAGTATTTTAATACATATTAAAAAAAATTTCTGCATCGGCTGAGGCTCGAACTCATAACACATGCTCTAACCAACTGAGCTACCAATGCTTACAGACATGATAGCAGAAAATCATAGTCGTCGTTTTAATTTAGACACTTATTGTAACGCTTTACCAACTTAGCAATTCAATGTTCAATTAACGGTGCCGCCTGAAACGTCAGTCACTCTTTTACATCTGCCTATTGTTGCGCATCGCCCTCGAAGCGCTGCCTTGCAAACATGGTCTATTTTTGGAATCAAGTAGTAGTCGCTCGGCGCAAGATCCAGATAATCAAGTACCTCCCACCCGAAACCATACAAAAGCTTTTTAGTGCTATTGACGAGAAAAATCAATCTTGGATCTCAATTTTTTGCGACGCTTGTTTTGAATCGCCCTTCTTAACTTTTGTAATGTTTCACAAATCTCCCAGCGGTTATTGTTCCGCGTTTAAGGAAATACATCACAAGAACGCTCTCGCTGTTCCTAAAAACCGCCCCCATGATTGATGGCAACATTGGCAAAGCATTTGCGAAATATTGGGTGTCCCTAATCCATAAACTATTTTGTTTGTTTCGTAAATCACATGTTTTATCCAAATTTCATTTCTAGTTGACACAATTTAGAAGTGTATGCCTCGAGAAATGCCAACAATGCCGCCATGTGCTTTTGTGTTATTTTGACAAGCTTTTTGATACCCATCTGGCACAAAATTTATGGTAACTCAAATTTCGTGAAATTTAAGGAAAATTAAGCGAGAGCTCCGTAATTGCGAAGCGGCTGGTTTACGAATCGTTTCATCGAAAAGTACATCAGTCGCAATATTCAGTCGGTCACTTCGTGCTTTATGGTGACCATTAGAGCGGCCAATCTTGAACATACTGCACCACTGCCTTACTTTGCTTTCACTTATTATTTCATTTCCGTATTTGGTAATTTCAATAGTTTTTCGGTTTTGGTCAACAAAAGCATAATCACTGACCACAAGTCATATATCGCGGAATTTTGTAGTGCAGCACACATTTTAAAAATTCAGTGAACAAAGTAAAGCAATACGACCGTGGCGCTACCACAGCTTGATGCATATTGACTAAGGCAACCTTCTGACACCAAAATTATGGCGCTAGTCCGACCCCACCAAAATGAAATTGAGCTTGAAAGTTTCCCAAATTTGGTAGGATTAGCCAAAAGTAACACAACTTCACTTTTATGAACAACCCAAAAAACAAATACTAATGGAAATACAAAGAAGTTTCCACAGCGTCTTACGAAACTTACATTAGCACGACTGACATAAATTCAACAGATTTTTTCGTTGAAAAGTTGACAAGAATTAAATGAGTCAATATTAATCTGATTTACACCATTCATCAAACTGTTTCCTCTGCCCGAACTTAAAACCATATCGACATGTTTAGGCTCTACTCCATCGTCAGTAACGCTCCCTTCGATATTCTGTTATCTTCTTTCGTCTGTTTTTGTAACTTAATAGATCGTTTGATGTATCTTCGTTGCACGTGTGAAATCATGTCCACTCGTGTTTTTCGTATTTTTCGCATCTTTCGTTTTTCTTCGAAACGTGTAAAAGCTAGTTAGTATTTCTGTAATTCTTTTTTCGTATGATTTTTTCTGCGAAAGCAGATAGATACGTTATTCTAAGCATAAACACCTGTCGCTCGGAAACTGGAAATACAGCTACGAGATGTCAAAGCGAGGGTATAAGAATCTCCTAAAATCTCAGAGATATCGAAAATAGCGATTCATCGCCCTAGGCTATTAAGTAGCCATCTTTGACGCTTTGACTGCAACATGTGAGTCATGTGTGATGGTAAAGTAAGTAAAATAATGTTATTAGGCTTATGCAATCGAATTTCTTCAAAAGACACATGGCCCTCGTGATTATTTATCGGAATCAAAATTGGTGAATCGGATATTGATTTTGTAAAGCAATTGCACAAATATATTTGACATTACTCATTTAGCGATAGATACTATTCTGGTAGTTCCAGGTAATGTAAAACGCCTTTTATTGTTGGGCGGCGCCTGTATGTAAAATACATGTAGAAGTTATTTAATTGATATTTTTACCGATTCTGGTTATTAATTCAAGAATAATACATTAATTCTTTGTTTATTGTGCTTTATTTTAATACTAAAGTAATTTCCACATCACTAAATTGTAATTCAGTTAATTTGTCTTTTAAATTATTTAGTTCCGTTAGAAATGATTATGATTTAACGAAAATCGTAAATTGTGAAGATTTAGGCGGTCGCCTTCATTGTTAAAAATGGATTATTCCGATATTTTTAGTTAGTAAAAGTTTTTATGTCAACTCGGCGAATTTTTCAAATCGTTAAGTATAAAACATATTTGTGAATTCGTGAATCCTCGGCTGATTTTAGCTTGTATCGGCCAGCGGTAAAATTAAAGATTGGTGAAATTTAAATGTAAGACATTTTCGCGCTAGATAATTTTGCGTTGCATTATTTAAGCGAACGCGTAGCAGACATGTTCTGCAGCGTTGACTTTTAAAAGCCAAGGACTCTGTTTTTATGATGGTGTCATGGCCTGCAATTTTTGCATGCTATATTATTCATTTTTAGTAAGTCAATTTACTCGTCGTTTCCCTTGACGGGGCTCTGTAACAAATACCCAAGTATCGCGATACCACCATTGTGTAAACTAGGTTACGATTTACGATTTAATTTTGGAAGTTCTTTTAAATTAACATCTGCCGTCTGTATTAGAAATATTTAATATCAAGATGCCTTTGCATAAAAATGTGTTAAGTAATATATACCGAGTGATCCATACGTATTGATCGGTAGTTTAATTAACGATCATTTGGGGAATACGTATGCGTGACTTTGCCATTTTGACAATTAACTTATTCTGACTTCAGACCCGATATTGTGACTTTGTAATTTTGAATCCGCTTATTTCACATGTAATCGTTTTAGTTCGGTAGCGTAGACCTAGAGTAGAGATATTTTAATGTTTCAGATAAATAGTACATTAGGAATCGGCGATTTCTGGTAATCATTCTATTTAGCAATCGATGTCAGCATTGTAGCTTGAGATTATAAAATCCAGTGGCGACGTTATACAATCATCGCTAGGTTATATCTTCAAGTTTAGTCAACGATCATCTACATTGTGTTTTTAGCGATTCTTACGCGCTTCTTAGTCATCATCGCTTTGTCCTTGTCCTTTGTCCCAACTTAATTTGACTATTTACTTTAGCTATTTTCAGGTGGTTTGTCACATGAGTTATTTCGTCCTAGAACAACCCACCCCTCGCGCTAGTAGCCGTCGCGAAACCGTCATCTTGAAAGTTGTAATAAAACGCCATAAAGGGCTTAAAACCTATTTGTAGCTGTAGTTTTACTCGTATGGATTTTAAAATATAAAAATGAATAGTGGATGTACATTGTTTTTCACTGCGTTTATTGTTCTACACATGGTAACTAATGTTCCCCCTTCACTTGATTTTAGTCTTTGTAGTAGCTATAACTTTACCCGTTTGTTGGACAGTAGTCAAGCCTTGATGACGTTACAAATTTAATGCGACCTTGGACTAAAACCTCACGAAGACTTTTAAAAAATTTTAACGACAGGTTTACTAAAACCCACGGCTCGGTCTAAAAATGTAACCTCTGAAGAACGTAGTTATTAAACTGTGATCATTCCCATGACTTCGAAACCTTATTTTTATTCATAACAGCTAAGCTACGCTAAACATGGTGAAGTAATTGGAGATACTCACCTCAGACCTTTTCTTCTTTCATTAAAAATACTTGATTGACGCGATACTTAGACATTTAATGGATAATTAGTTTCCACTGTAGCAACACCTCTTGCTGCACTGTACCACACATGCACTGCAACATACAACTTAAAAATAAATTAAATAATATAAAGCGTTTATTTTATTTTTATATACAAAGATGAATATACTGACGTTGAAATAAGTGTTTACCTCATACGAGTACACTAAGTTTCAGATCACAGGAACACAAAATAACATCCTATAAAAATGTATTCTGCAATACCCTTTCATATTTTGCTCATATACATCATATAATGTTAAATAATGAACCACGAAATGGTATATCGGAACTTTGAAAAATATATAAATAGTTCATGGACGGTCGCTCTACCAGACTCTCTTCTTTATCTGACTTTTAGTCATGTACTCCGTCGCCTGTTACAGGAAAACACCTATTGCGTTACATGAATCATTTTAAAAGCATGCTTACATACAATGATGATTTAATATAAGAATTCAAAAATCTTAGATGAACGTGAAACTGTACCGAACATACAGTTTGTTTCGGGAAAGACTTGAAAACAGTTGTAATTTATCGACGCCTGCTTTCATTACAGAGTGATTGTAAAGTAATTCCCTATCTGGTAATATAGCGTTTATTTCTTACACAAAACAATCAAACAAGATGAACAATGAAAATTTATAGTTTTAGAAATATTACAAAATTAACTTAACGCATTTTGACATTAAAATATCCTACTAATGTCTGAAAACATCTGAGAATATCTGTTATGGATTTTGCAAACTGTCTTGAGGTACGTTTGTTAGCACTTGCTGAATCCTCAGTTTAAATTTATCAAGTGTTGGAGGAAAAAGTCCTAAGGCATGAGGTCTGGACTCCGAGCAGGCCATTCATGTGATCCACGACGACCCAACCTGCACCCATTTAGATAAAGCCGCCAAACGTTATTTTCGAGCCTGTTGATACCGCTCTCCGTTAATGGCGGAATGGGCCAATAACTACTGTTGATGTTATACCACCCATGTGACCTTATGACGGTTGTGCATGTTCTCAGCAGTAATGCCAATTGTGACGGTTCACAAAGCCTTCTACATGAACAATGGCTTGTCAGTCAAGACAATGCTGTCGAGAGTTCTATGCATTAAAGCATGAGTTTTCCATATTCCATCCGGCGCTCACAATCTTCTGGACTTATTTCTTAACAAGGGTTTCCAAGAACGAAAATTTAAAGCCTGTTATCATAGTGTGAACGTTCTCTTCATATCTGAATGTTGAAGGACCGCCAGTTCTCCTGATATCTGCCATTGATCCAGTAGTTATCAACTTGGCATGATAATTTTTAATTGTTTTAGGATCCAGCACATCATGAGGTCTGTTAAGGTTCCGACACCATCGTTTCACTTTCACTACAAACTGCCACAATTTGTACGCTTTCGAAGGGACAGAAGTCGCCATGAGCGGGACTCACGTAGCCGGCCATATAGCGAACTTAATCATCTTTGGGCCTACTTTTGAAGGGACAGTCATTTTAGACATTCCACTTAATCTCAATTTGTAAGAAACAAATAAAATAAAATGTGACAAATTTGATTGAAGCTAAAAAAGTAATAGCCAAATAAAAATAGAGAGTTCTTGCTACCACCCTGTAGGTCTGACTTTACAATCAATCATGTGGAATCGACTTATCTCACATATTTTCATGTTAGGCATGATTTATTTGTTTCAATTTTAAATGTTATAGTGTGATTGTTTAAATGGTCTTAAGCTTCAGTTATAAAAACAACCGTGACTGGTGGTACAAAATCGTAAATAAGTCACTTTAGTGTTTTCTATTTACATAGGAAAGATTTCGGGAATATCACCTTTGAAACAGTCGTAAAAAGTTTGTTGCAATTTCTTTGCTCTTTTAAATTCATATTTTGAAAGTTTTAATAGGATGCCGCCTCTTTTTCGCTCATATTTAAAAGCTCCGAGCAGGCGTTTAAAAATGAATTTTAATTATATAAAAATTTGAAAGATTCGTCGTAGATTGTAATCTTTTTAACCAATTTAATTAAAATCAATCAGAAATTAATTTTAGGTTCACCTAATCAATTTTGCAGGTTATTACCAATTTCAATTACGCCCATTTAATATAAATTTTGTAAAAATTACTAGTTTGAGGCACCTGCACCTAGCTTTGAAAATGTTGTACTTCGGTAAAACTACGAAATCAGTTAATTACAGATCTATCTTTAGATTTACATGTTTACTATACTTACGGCATTTCCTGTCGTACTTAGCTTTTATCCTTTTACTCTTAACAATCTTTGTAATGAGATTGCCACGAATTATAAAATTTTCAAGTGTGCCAAAGCTATTTTTAATTTTCTAATTTATAAGTAACAAACGATAGTAAAAGTATAAAACAAAGTTCAATAAACTGTACGAAAACAATGTAATTAAGGAAGTAGTAACTACTAATTAGCCTAGCATTTGTCATCTTTATTATGAAAAATGATTCCCTTACATAAAGCTTATCGCCGATTTATCTTAAATCAGAAATTAAGAAGCAATTAAAATATAAAAGAAGCCGCAGCGCGGGCGTCTTGACGCTACAAATAGACGCGGTAAATGTCCTAAAATTAGACGAGTTTTTTATGACACCCCAATATTTTGTTAGTATGCTCCGTCTCCGTGATTTTAGAATGAACGTTTTAGGGGATATTATGTTGAAAATAATTACAGGGACGAAATGCCCCTTAGGACCGCCCAAACTTCCGGTTTTAAAAGCACGATTTTTCTAATTATTTTGTCAAAGTTTAGGGAAGACCGCTAGGTTTTTGTCTGGAAGTATCTAAGGCAGGAAATGCCTCTTGAAGTTACCATTGTGTCAGGCAAGGACATGCACGGCGCCTAAATTATCAGGAACACGTCGCGCATTTTGATTTACTACACCACTATTGTTCGAAGTCGTAACAGCAGACATTGAAAATATGTCCGTAACATCTTCGTATCTTATTAAAATTGTATGCCACGGTTACGTAATTATAATTGTTTGGTGTCACGTTTTACAAATGGTTGCTCAGTCTTTCACTGCAGACAACACTAATTATTATGTCAGTTCTTCAAAGAGCAAAATTAATCTTCGCAATTAATAAGGATGTGGTATTTTTAAATTTTTTCAGGTTTCACCGAAGAATCATTTTCCAATCAAATTCGCGCCATGGTAATGTTGAACTATACAATTTCAACCCTTCTTAAATTTATCAGCGTCTAAACTTTCCAGTCTTTGGTCTCAAGAATGATTTGAAGTTAGCGTATCTTCCACTCATTCAAAAACCGATATCTCTCAAATCGTACAAGTGTGTACAATCGAAGACAGAAATTCATTACCATTTTGCGACTGCGCTAGATTCGCCTTAAATGCCGTGTACGCGAATATGAAGTTAAAGGTGGAAACGCAGTTTTGGCCACTATACGTCAATTGAAGACTGGATCAAAAATGCATAATTCGTCACATGCTTCACCTGTATAACCCTTCATAATTTCTACGCTTTTTAAATGACAGCGTTTTCGATTGAATTGCAGGTTTCTTTGCACGTGACCATCGTTTTTTCACCTGATTCTTCTTGTACGATTTATTTATCGATTGAATAAGTAAAGAGATTTGTATATGTTATTAAATTATACGTTTTTAATATACCGGATGTGACATGACAGACAAATAATAAATTTTAAAAGAATTTTAGGAACGGCCGAGAATGTAACTCAGGTTTCTAGAACTGTACTTTAATATTAATTCATAGTGACACATTTAAAATAAATTTTCGAAATGTCCAACATTCTAATCGGTCGTGTGGAGGTGAACATGCTAGAGTACAGTTCTAGAAACCTGAGTTTGACTCTCGCCCGTTTCTAAAGTTCTTCTAAAAATGTGTCCTTACCGATTTGAATTATTTACATTTACTATTTATTTATCGATATTCGATAATTTCCATCTATTGGAGGATTTTGTATTTTTTGAGATTCTGTTAGCTCTAGACGCGAATTGAACCCTGAAAAATCTAATTGAACATACGGGACCATTAAAACACACACTGGAACACGACTTTTCAAATCGTTCTAATGTAAGGCTGGTTCAACCAATCAAAAACGATCTTAAGAGAACAAATAATTTATTTAAAATATGAATGCCAGAAAATTAACTTGCTTGAAAAGATAGTCGTACAACAGAGTGTATGTGAAAAATCAACACCATTACTCAAAATTGTGCTTGGGCAGTTTGAAGTCGCTGTTTTAACACCGCTATATCCAACTTCCTACTGAACTTTCAGATAGAAAGCATTTCCTCCCTTCCGCCGCAACATTTCACCGATTGCCGATTTATAGTATCACACGATTATGGTTGATTAACTTCTCAACTACAGATTTAAATTACTTTAATCGTCCTTAAGACATGTAACTAACTACTCGAAGATATTTAAAGGATACCGCTAACGGTTGGTTGTAATGAGGAAAATTGTTGTAACGTCCTGCTTTTGCTGTACAAGTTCGCTCGTTATATATTTTGATACCGTTGACTTTAGAACTTAGTGTAAGACGGATAGAAAGCAGTTATTCCGACCGAGTGATTAAAGTCACCCTATAGCATTCACGTTTGCACGGTTTATATTGGGTGTCCCAAAAATAAGTGACACCGAGCAAACTATGGGTACTTTAAGACCTGTAGAACAAAATTTGCATATAAGTTTTTTTCAAAAGCAATTTTTAGATTTTGACGATTTAAATGAAATAATTTGCTCTAATTACAATCCTGTATACCATGAATCGAACGATAGTAAAAACCTACTACTGTAATTTAATATGTTTATAAAAACATTCAGTATTTGTTTAGGACGTGTTTGTAGTAATGTAATATGACCTATAAAAGTTCTTTGGCCTTGTCTTACTTTCGTTGAAATAACAATTCAATTTTAAGTCGTCATTATACTTTCAGATTTAATTTTTAAACATATTGAATGCTTCATGTCAAACATGAAATTAAGACAATTCATCTTTTTTAAATTTGTAATATGTTCATTGGAAATATTTTAAAACAAAATAACCTATTGTTGTTACGCGGACCAGTAACAATATTATTCCCTAAAAATTACTATTGTAAACAAAACGAACAACTGGAAAATATATTGTTTATTTATTTATTTTTAAATTTTTCGCTTACCTGTTGGATTCGTGAACCGGAGATCGAGAAGTACTATTTTAACATAAAAACCTTCTGGAATAAATATGTATTTTCGGAAATAAACGTATGTTATATTTCAAGATATACCGATGTGTAATACAAATTAAGAACTTAATACTATAATTGTTAATATTTCGAAAACTATACGATTTTGAAAAAAATTCATAAGCAAATTTTGTTCTAGACTATAAGGTACCCAGAGTTTGCGCGGTATCACTTATTTTTGGGACACCCAGTTGTAACGACTGCATCTTAGCATGCAATCCTGTTCTATTGACATACAAAGTCTGCGTCCAATGCCACCGGTTTGCTCTCAAGTCGAAGTGTGGGCCCAGGTTTGCAAGATACATAGTAAGCAGGCTTCTTTGGTTGTACAAATTAAATAAAAGTTGTATACATCTAAGACTAACTTGACATTAAGTAACGGAAGATGTGGGAATATATACAGTAAAAGGTTATTGAAAAGGAGTGTGTTGGATTTCAGAGGGTGTGCACTTTATTTGCAACCTAGGTTATATATTTATACTTGTTCAAAAACTGCAGTTCTGTTTTCATTACGATTACTTTTAAAAATGAATTTAAATTATGAAAAATTTGTACTGAAATGTATTCATATAAGCTTAATTGTACTCTTTCAGAAACTTTAATCTTATGTTTTCTAAAATAACTAATGCTGAATCAGTTTTAATTAGGTTTATTTATGACCAAACATATAAAAATTCATATTATAAATTCTGAACACTTACTTTTGGCTTGCATTCGCAATTTTAAAATTATAACTAAAGATTTATTTATACCAAACTAATTCTTGTACATATCCTATTTTAATTTTGATGTAAGTTTTGTTATACACCATTACGGTAAAAAAAATGCGTACATTAGTCTATTCGCTGGAGGTCAAATGTATGCAGTGAAGCCAGTTATGCAAAGATCGTTGGCGTCGATCCAGCTGTTTGTTTATAAAAGATAGCTGACAACAAATGTTTACGAAAGTACTGAGTTCTTGTTAAACGCCGTTATGTCTAATTGTGTTGAAATTACAGTGCTAGTTGTTCGGATATTAACGTCTCTAGGATTAATTGTGTGAGGTTTAGGAAATTGACATTCTCAGAGAAAACGTCGAACGGTATACAAACGAAAATAGCAAATCTACCTTAATCGTAGGGGAAATGTTAGTCCAACGTCGAGTGAAGCGTATTCAGGTAAGTGAAACGTTAATAATCAAATTTATCAAATTACAAGTATTTACGTCAAGTTTTAATTTCAATAAATATTCGTATATCAGTCTCTTCAAATAACCAAATTGTGCTAATTTCTGGTAAAATGGTTCTCATTTAATGAATTCAATTAATTAACTTATTATTCGGTAAGTTCACTGGCTATAAACCTGATTTAATATATTTCTTCCATTAACGTCCTACTGAATAATGTATATTAAATCCTTATACAATAGTTAATTTATTTAACAAACCAATTATTGTAATTCGGTTAATAAAGTATGCTCCGACTAAGCTTTAAGAGCTTCCTCAAAAGTCTTGTTAGGGACCTTCCCCGTTCGAAGGCGGGGAAAAGTCTGCGTAAATATAATGTAAAACGGATTTTCGCTTAAAGAGTGTTCTCAAAAAGTCTGTTCTGGATTTTCTTCGTTCGAAGGTAAGGAAAAGACTGTTTAAATATAATGTAATACGGATTTTAGCTTGAAGAGCTTTCTTAAAAAGCCTTGTTCGTAGCGTTCTTCACTCGAAGGTAAGGAAAAGATTAATTTATATACACGGATAGCTAAATAAACAGCGGATTTGAAACTATTCTTAAAACTATGAATTTAATTATTATTAAGCGGAAAATAGGTTATTAAAACTATAGATTTTCCGTTTATGTGATAAAGCATGTATGTTAAAATTGATAAGAATAATCTGCATTCGGCAGGACATTATTTCAACCAAACGAAAGTTATCAAGTTCACGCTTCGGACTTGTTTACAAAATAATCTTTACTTAATCTGCTGTCTATTTTGTCTATGAATTAATTTTCTATTAATTATAAGTAACTGTAGGAAGTGAATGACAAAAACTTGATACAGGGTGTTTTGTGTCATTACCAAAAATAGTAAATTTAAACATGTTTACGGGGTGCTTACAAGAAGTATTAAATTAAGTAATTGGTTAAAATAAATATCATTAACGTGTAACTGAATTTCCTGAAACAAAATGGCTTTTTAACATGAAACAAATAAATAAAGTCAAACAGTAAAGACTTTTTGTACTCAATTTCAGGTACACGTTACACGATATAATAACTTATATATATACTTAATAGTTTTATGTTAAAAGTATGCGTATTCGTCCATACATTTATTGGCAGTATAGTGATTTGAAAATCGTTTATTATAATTAATTAATTATTTATTATAATTTATATAATACAGATTAATTTTCCCCCTGTACGGAAATACGGTTCTAAAATAAATGATGGTACTGGTAACATAACTTCATAATTTGAAGACAATCTTAATTTATGGCAGTAAAAATAAATTCCATTTAACTTATAAGATTTTGAAGGTAGTTTATTTGACACGACCTAAAAGTGAAACGGGCATGGGTACCTCCGGTAAAACGATTGTTTGATCCCACTACTAATTCTAAAACAATTTGATTTCTGTCAGGAACAAAACTTCTGAAAAATAAATATTTAGTGCCAGATATAAACTAAATTTGAAATCTTATTGTATTACAAAATAGGGGGCTTTATATGGCACCCGTCGTTGTAGAAAAAATGTCGATATCCATTGAAATGCATTGACCTGTACTTTTATACATCTTTGACCGATTCATTGAGCAATTATCTGTATTTTGTTTAAAGTGACCCATATAATATATAACAATTTCACATTTAGACTACCTTTGTCTTAACATTTTTTCTTTTTTTATATTTAAGAATTTTCATTAAATTTAACAATATCTTGTCAGATATTATTTTTTAATCTTAAATTGTAGTTGGCTGTCAGTTATTATTAATTATGTTTGTTGTAATGTGTTGGCGAAAACTAAGCCCTTATTCATAATGAGTGTAAACTTAAGATCTGCATAACACCGAACATAACATCAATGATGTAAGTGAGGAAATGTATGCATTTTATTCACATTAGTTCTCCAATTTATTACTAAAGGAGTGCTTCTGTACTTCAAGCTTAATTAAATCAAAATTATAAAAAATTCTTATTAACTTAATCCTAATTAAAAAAACAAAAAGCATGCAAACAAAGCTTTACAAATAAAGCATACATTAACCTAGTCCTAAATCTAACTAATTATGTATAAAAAATAGAAAATAAAATCGCACTTTCAACAGAAGCACCCCTACAATAAATTGAAGAAGAATTTTAACCTGTGTTTTTGTGTTTTAATCCAAAAATACTGTAACAAACTATATATCACATTGCAAGCAATGTAACATAATTAAACCTGTTACGTCCTTGAAAATGTTCTTATTAGCTTGGCCAATTTTTTTATGAACGAAAACGTTTGGGACCGTTGTTTTATTACTACCAGCAACAATTTAAATTAAATTATTTGGCGAACACTTTACAACAAAATAATATTTAACTACTATCCTAAATTCTTACAATGGATCCCTTTACATATTTATTAGAGAGTTGCAATGATCTTTGATAACCATATACTACGAAACTTTTGTGTTTTGATAGTTATCAAAAGATGGTCACAATGTTTCATTATAACTAGAAGAAAATCTTGGAATGTCCCGGGTAAGTATATCGTCACGACGTATTTTTTATCTGGTACGAACCTAATGTGGCTTTGTTTACGTGATTTAATATGTGTGAAATAGACATACCACCTATTCTAGTAAATAAAAGTATTGAATAGGCATAATTAATATATTAACACAATATTTTAAAAGAATCACCCAGAAACAAAGAACGGTTTACAGAATAATTTCAAAATGTAATTTAATGAAGTAGTTAATTGGGAGAACCATAAATAATATTTATAAACTGAAAGTAGGACGCAAGTTGTGCAGGCCAATTTGGACGTTAAGGTGGTTATGCACTTTTGATGGCAACTCGAACCGAAATTTATTTAGTTCCACTGTACTTTCAGATTACAAAATGTCCACTGTGAATCTAGTGCATATTTTAAATTTCGGGTTAAAGTTTCGGTTGCAGTTGTGACGCATTTTTATAGAAAGCGGATTTATCGAGGTAGTAAAGCATAAAATTAAAAATGTTGAACCAAAATTTGAACCATTATAAAAATTCGTTCCGAATACGTTTCCCTTTCGGCCGAATTCCGACAAAAATGTGGGTTAATTTTGATTATCGGTTCGTTTCCGGTTCAGATCTGAGTAGGATGACAAGCCAAATTTTTTGCACATTTTGATCACAATCAGTACCCTTAATTTTTTTAATAGATCCTGCTGACCAATCAAAGACCACCGACGTCTTGTAGATATAACAATTGTTTTGCTGGCTTTTTGTGCATTACCTGTGGCAATCAGTGGCGTATGTTGATTTTTCATGGCAAGTCATGGACTTTTTTCTGAATTACTACATCGAATGTTGTCTAAATTCGAGCAGCTCAAGCTTAGTAATGTAACAAATTTGTTTTGAAAAGAAAATACAAAATCAAAACGTATTTGAAATGAAAAAATAAAAAGGTGCATGCTACCAAATTAAATACGTTCACGAATTTTCAGGTAAACTTTTAAATCATGTAACCTGGTCTGGAATCAATGAACATAATTCTAGGAGTGGTGCTTAACTGTTGTAATTACACTAAAGTATTTCTCGCTCATAAGACGCACCCTGTAATTAAAAGGCAAAATTGTTAATTTGACATGCAACACGTATTAATTTACAAACTTGTTGATGTATAGGGTGGCGAGTTGAAAAAGTAATATACTTGACGATAAACTAACTCCTATATTCAATTGCCTGGGTGTTATTTCTTCGTTTGCGTTTTAGGTTCGTCATGATCATCGTTATTGACGAATCCAAAGAATTTAGGTGCGCAATATTATGGGGAATATCATTCTGCCTATTATCGGAGTAAAAAGTCCTGACCCCTCTCTTAGAAGGCTCATATTTTAAAAACTATTCAATAGATTTTGATCAAATAAATAATATATTAATAACAGTCTATTTGTGTGCAAGGTTGTGAAAGAACAAAAATTTTCAACTAGTGTTTATTAATGTAAAATACGTTTACGATTTTTCACTCGCATTTTAAGGATACACGAATTGAATTAATAAAACCCAATATACGAAAATGGACTGTTTTTCTATGATGACGTTATAATGAAAAAATATATCCTATTTGAATTTGATTATTTGAAGAGATATTTAAAAAATCTGACTACTTGTTATAAAAAAATACTAATATCCAATAAGAAAATGATTTCATAAAATGGTAATATTTAAGGACTGTACAAATTACCAACTAATTAAAATATGATTCATCTATTGATTTCTAAACTATAAATTCTAGAATAATCTGGAGAAATCAGAAAACGATGCTTCATTCAAGCTGGTAATTTACGGCATTACTGCCAATTTTGTTACATTATACATATATCTTTAACACGGTACTGTAGAGGCCTAACCACGTTCATTAACAAGAAAATCCCATAAAATAGAACATTTTTTTGGAAAAAATTGAAAATTTCCAGTATGAAAACTGCCGTAAAATGTATATATAAATGAATTATGTTGACAATTCAATTTCTACTACGTATCACAGAGTAAATAATAGTATCAAAAGTACTGCAGCTGTATTTGTTTATTTGTTCGTATTTTATGGAGACAAAAATTGAACATTTAGTATGTATTTAAACAGATTGACTTATACGAAAGACCATATCCAAATTTTTATAAGTACCATAATTTTGATAATTTACTTTTTGGACCAATTTAATTTTTAAAATTCGTAAACAGTTGTAAAGGATTTTTCATTGTTATAAGACATTCTGTTATTATTACGTATACGATTTTAAATTACACTGAATGTTGGTCTTATAAACACAATTATAAACACAAAATCAAAGCAATTGAACTACATTTGTTGCGTGTATTACATGCAGAATCAAAGAATATTTTCTTTGACAATTTTGGGAAAAATTCAGTCTGTGATTTGTAATAAATGCTTCTTTATTAAAAGCTAGTCATATTTGTTTTAAATAATCAATGTTTCGCCGATTAGAATGGCTTCTTCAGCTTTAAAATGAATGAATTATAAAAGTTTAATTTAATTTACTATTAATTTTAATTCAAAAAAATTGTTTCGCTTTTAATAAAGAAGCATTTATTACATATCATAGACTGGATTTTTCCCAAAAATTATTAATATCAATATACCAGTTACCTTTATATAATTAACAACATCGTTGATGATCCTAAACATTTTCCTTAACATTCTCAACTTGCAATTTAAAATAAGATAATACAATTAGAACTGAAGAACTTACCTATTTCGATATTAGTTAATGTATCCATTATTATACAAACACGATGTTAAACTTAAGACTAAATATTACATGAATAAACACACAAAACTGAAAATTATTACACTTCGCTAACGAAAGCGTATGATAAACCCAAAAATCCGGATAATTTAACTTTATATACGTTTGTAAGTGAACGCAAAGCTATAATGAAATTAATATCTCTGATTTTACCGTTTTAGAATGTTGTAACAACTGCTTCATGTGCTTATAATTTATTCACATGAAATGACACGTTTAGTTGCCCGCTATTGCAGTGGCTTTTATGCAATTTTGCCGCTTTATTTTAAATGCAATTTTTCTGGAAACGACTTGGGATTTTTTAAAAAGAACTTTTTCTCTTGATTTAAAATTATTCACCTGTGTATGATCTAATTTGTCAGTGGGTTTTAAAATCACCCTGTATAGTATCCAAGTCAATTATGTAGAATGGCCATAATCGAGGGGCGATTAAAAAGTATCTATTAGTACTAAAGAGTGTCCATAAAGAAATATTTCATTGTATATTTCGAATAAATCATTGTTATTTATTTAACTGTGCTGTATACAAAAAGAATAATTTCAGTTCCACCACATAGAACGAAATACGATAACTTTACCATTTAAAAACAAATTAAAAAACACAATAATTATATTTTATACACAATTATACAAGCTTGAGTTACATAATTTCCAAATTTATTTATGATACAAGTGCAACATCGGAAATTTATCTAATTAGGTATTCTAATTTTAAAACAATTAACAAAAACGGTTAGACAAAAAAATATGAAATGTATACAAACCAACAATAAATAATTATTTGATAAAAAACGAATCTGCTGTTTTTGAGATATGAGCCTTCAAAGTGGATGGTCAAGAGTTTTTAGTCCGATAGTAGTTATTTACCAGTATTTCACTAACAATTACATTCAATTTGTTTTTGAGGTAGATGGTTAAGATTATCGGTAAATTGCTTATTCAAAGCTAGGCATAAGCTAATTATGCTATGCGGATGTTCAAAAGCCTACAAGTACTGAAAGTTAACACTTAAACTAAAACAACCAACTCGAGAACTAATAAAACCAATTACATGTTGAGAGGTGGCTTAACTTAAAGGCAAATTAAATTATAGTTTAATCGCCCTTATTTACAGTGCTCTTTACAGCTATTTTACAACTACGGTCTTGAAAGAATATTGCTCTCGAAATCTTCTTTCAAGTTCAAAGCATGAAAATTAAATAAGAATTGTTTATTAACCTAAAATTGAATTAAGGTACCCTCGAATATGACCCCAATGTGAACGCACCTTCCCCGAGTCCTTTTGCATTTTTGAAAACAACCGCGAAAATATTGAAAGTTCACTACTTTTAACGTCTTCTCGTGTTTCGTAAATGCCCTCAATATCCTAAAAATGCTGCCTCGGAAAAGGAAAATAACTGCTCCGTGAGTTGGCTCTTGAATCTAACACGGACGAACTCGTAGGGTTTTGTGGTGCAAACGCCCCCTTTATGACACCAGTTCTATTTTTTATCGTATACTTATACGATACACAGAACAACGTTTTCCAATCATTTATGTACCTAACGGCGAAAAGAAAAGAGAACGCGTTGAAATTTGAAAGACATGTTTATAAATTGTCACATCCCCACCCAAGCGGTTAACACGGAAAATCGTTTCTTGGTACTTAGTTGCCATACCTCATACAAAGTTTGGATACAAGGCTTAAAATCATTGTTTTGAAACAGCAGCGATATAGTTCGCTACAACCAAATCAGAAGTAACCGGACTAAGTTTTTCATGTCTTTCTTGCTAGGTAACCGCGCTTTCTGGTGGAGCTGCCAGTTGGCTCAAACCTGTGGAGCTTGCGAAGCGGAGACTTTGTGCGCGTCGTCATTGCCAACAATGCAGCGCATGATAGAGCAGCGCTGCGCAATGAAGTATTACGTTAAGCTAGGCAAATCGGATAAAGTTTGTCACGAACGCAAGTTTTTATCTGGCATAACGAATTTAAGGACGACCTGGAGAACGTAGAAGACAAACCTATATAGAGTTCAAAAATGGACGAAAACGTGATGCGAGTGAAAGATGCTTATGATCCGGCCGTCGTTTAAGTGTTCGAGCAATTACAGAAATGGCAACCCTGCTGAAAACACCGAATCGCTGTGGAGCAATTGGAAATGTGGAAAATTTGTTCAAAACTGCTCGAAAATTCTGACCCCTGAGAACAAAGAGTGCCGAATGCCTTTTTGCGAGAATTGTCGCTTCGAGTGGAAACTGAACGAAGCTTTTGCAGAGAGTGATCACATGAGACGAATCTTGGGTTTTTGAGTACGGCTCAGAAGCGTGCTCAATATCCTCATAATGTTTCAAATGAGTTTTCAAAATTTCGGAATGTGCGTCATAGATTGACGGAGGTAACTAAGGAGTACACAATTTTTGAAATTTTAGCAATTTGTGAATGCCTGAATTCTAAGCCTACGACGATCATAACGCATTATTCATTCAACTATCTTAATGTTGACGTTGCTGTTCGAAGTGGAAGGCTCATCTTAATGTTCTTCATTTTAAAGATATACGCACATTTTTACGACATGATCTCATAGATTTTGCCTCAACCTAGGTAACTCTCAGCATATTAATTTAAGAGAAAAACCGTAACACTGTTGTCATTTCTTACTTGTTATAGTCTCACAACGGAGCACACGGGCCAAAACAACTAAGCAATAAAGCACAATCACTGCATACAACTATATTCGGACGTTATAATTAATCATGGCGCATTCGATGCTGTCATCCACTTATTCAAAAACATTTTTTAAGTTTTTGACTCCCATATAGGTTTGATTAAAACTTGGTATTTGCCATTTATGTATATTTTTCTTCGTTAAAAAGTCTTCTGTCTAAAAGACTGCCTTTCTTTCCCCATTTACAAATGTTTTTAGAAGTCTAAAAAACAGAATTATTCAAATGAGTCGGTCGATTTTGTGAGCACAGTTAGACACACAAGTTTTAAGCCGGCATGAGTTAGCTCCATTATTGCAATGATTTCACGATAGCCAATGTTACTAGATAACGTAAAACCAAAAAATTGCATATAATAAAATATATTTATTAATTAACAAAACGTAATAAACTAACAAATGAGGAAAAATGAAGTAAATGTGTAATATAAGATTAAATTTAGGAAAGTTTGTAATATTGACACAGTATTGATATAAATTAAGGTCCGAATCGAATTCATATTGATTTAACTACAAGCAATTGGTTAATGTCAACATACCTCTTCCGTGAAACAAGCTACAATATCACTTAGCTACCGTTCCTAATCACTAAATCCGTATTCCTTTTTGAATTACGTCTTGAACTGAGTTCGATAATACCTGGATTTGCAGCACTTGTGGCCACAGATCGATGAAATTTGTTCGAATTCGCGTCTTAACGCAGGATTCAATAAAGCTTGATAGGCTGTCGAATCAACTTGCATCGCCATTACAACACGCATTGAGCACACAGGCAACTTAATTGAAAC
>JAHWXV010421076.1:0-10995 GCA_024586415.1 Phrixothrix hirtus
AATTACTGCAATTAGTCATTTGCTGATTACATCATCTATTTTATTATAAAGAAAACATTCTAGATGATTCTAGAATTTTCCATTTACTGTTTCTAATTTTGATTTATTTCATTTACATTGTTTCTGTCCTTTCGTAAAACTATTTTACAATTCAGGCTGTGTATTTACATTGGAGGAATAAATGCTAAAAAGGTCAGAAGCCCTCCTTAAATCGTTATTTGCTAAGCTCCATGTAATCGTTCTAACTTTTTCTTCTGCTATTTAAACATTCATTGTAATAATGTAACAATTATTGCACGATCGTAATTATTTGAAGTACATTTAAATTTGGCGCACGCTGATTTAATATTTTATTATTATTTTATATGGCGGTTTTGAAATAATCGCGGAGTGTATTAAGAGCGAAGATGGAGTCTTAGTTTGTAGAATTAAAATCAATTGGGGTAAAGAGGATTCAATAGGCAACCCGCAAACCACGCTCACTTTTTAACATATTTATGTACATTTCTGTCTAATTTTCTATTATTTTAATAATTTAACGAATTATTTCATTAAATTTGTTAATAATATATGTGGAATGTGTAGCTCTGCTTCCTTATAATTTAGAAACAGAATTACCATCGGCTTCGTCAGACTCTACAGGTGTGGATATGTCGTATTTCGTCATGATAAGTGCATTAGTTTGATTAACAATTATGGGCGCCAAGATTTTTTTAAGCCAAGTCGAAAAGAATAGCACAGTGAACGCAAACCGAGTTGCTTCGCAGCTTTTTGTAGGCAGTAATATTTGCACAAATAAGAAACAAGTTAGTTAACAAATCTTTAAAAAGTTCCAAATAATAGATGAGACAATAATAATAAAACAATGGCCGCACAATATTGATGTTAAGCTAGTTGTTTTACCAAGTACCTAGTTACAATGCCAGACAATATTCAGAAGTTCAATAATTCGAAATATTGTCGAGCAGTACCCGTCCTGTAAGTATAATTAATAACAGTATCTAGTTAATAATATAAAACAGTAGGTAACCTCAAGTATGTAGTAAAAATAATCAGCTTAAGATATTTGTAACGTAATGCGAATAATATAAGTTTAAATAAACAAAAATTATTCGTAGGGACAATTATAACTTTTTAAATTACATTGGGAATCCAAATTAACATTTATGGTAATTCACAATTTTCCAAAGAAATTATTCTGTTAATTTTAACGTGGGTTAAATAAATTGTATCATAACTAAATACAAGCTTATACCAAAGAAAAGTGAATGTGCTATTTAAGTTCACTAAAACCACAAAATAAAATGTAAAATGTTATTGATATTAATAATTTACAGATCAAAACAAGATAAAAACCAATTTAGATTCGCTTAAATTTGTAATCAGAACAATAGGTCGATTTAAACTAAATTTCCTTGTGAATGATGCAGACAACATTAATAGATCGTAGATTAACAGAAAAAATTAAGTAAAATATAACAGTACCTTTCATATGATAATCTTATCGTCAGTATTCAGTCAAGGCTAGTGCACTTCCGCATTCTTAGATAACGAACAATGCCAGTCGAAATTTGCCACAATTATTTTAACGATAAATTTGAAAACACTCATAATAGTATAGTCACGATCATCCCATCTTATTGAATCTAATTAGATCGATCTAGAAATGAACCATAGCCCAGTAAAACGTGGCTACCTTGTTAAACAGAAACTTTCGACTATTACAATCTATATCAACTGTAATAAATATTAAATAACAAACGCAAAATTTACTATATCAACTTAATAAAAGGTAATAAATAGTTTGATGCAATGGATTTAACAGGAAATAAGTTTAAAATAATAAATTAAATTCTTTACCTACTAAGCTTAAAATGTAGAATTTGGCGCTAATTGTCAAAATAAATGAATACCATTACTAATTTGACTAGTAATTTTAATCTTAAATAATACGCAGAAAATTTATACTGTTGATATCAACTTCTCTACGGGCGACTGAATGAATAAAACATTCCAATCTGCGAAGGTTGTCGTTTGAATATAGTGCATACTGGTCATTGTCTAATTAACTCTACTGGTTGCTTATCTCTAACGTGCGAATCGCTGTGACGTTCTGTCAAAATTGCTTATTGAAGTTAGATGCTAGGAATTTAATTTACATATTTGTTATTATTAATTTTACGCGCATGTACTTGCAACTCAAAACGTAAGATTTAGAAAATAAAATAGCAGTATTGTTTACATTATTTATTATTATATAGTTAATATTTTAATTTATAATTTAACAATATTTCTTCGCCCTTGATGGGTCTTTGTCGCATAATGACTATGCAATATACCCTATAGAATTAACAATTAACATTCTTATTACATTATGCGTTTTCCCCATTCTGCTACATTGCGGCAACCAGTAGGATTAATAGAATATGCATACTGGAAACTAAAACGATTTAATAAAATACACTTATTTAAAATTCAAATCTAGTCTGAGATTATCACATTGAAATGAACTTCAGAAGTTATAAAACAATGAGCGAAAGAAAAACTAATATCTAACCAACCTCTTAGAGTTAGATAAAACACTATACTACAACATTAAAGCAAGAGGATCCCTTACTATGTCTAGCAGGAAATAAGAAATGCAATTATAGTTGACCCAGATAGCTAGTTATATCACGAGTGATATGCTAAAAACAGATATACAGGGTGTCCAGCATATAAGTCGTATTATATAACACACGTGTAACAGACCTTTAGGGGAACATAATCTAAAAAATTTTATTCTACGCCGGAAAAAAATTTACAAATTTTCGCGTAAATATTGGTAACAAATCCGGATCTGTAATGACCTACATTCAATCATGTTTTGTGTTTACACCACAGAAACTATGTTTATTTATTGATTTGTTTTACTATTAATGAATAAAATTAGTTATATAAAAATGTTCTGGTAGTAATAAATTGAAGATATTATTTTTAAAATTATTTATTGTAATGTATTTATTGTGCAATGAATTTATTGAATAATTAGATATTAGATTGTTGTTTTTATTTGTGCATTTGGCTTAATAATAATGATGAGTAAATTTAGCAGGAAGCCGTAAAGATTGTAAGATTCTATAAATATTCAAAATGAGAATGGGTATTTCAAATTTTTAAATGTTACTTGTTTAAGCTGTTATTGGTAAATACGAATATAGATTAACTTGAAATATCAAAAAAAAATGAACAAATTTTTAGCCCGTAATTATGAAGTAAATAATTGTTCAATTATTGGATAAAAAGTTTTTATCATTTTTTGATATTTAACTTAATTCGTAATTTTCAAATATTTATTTTAAATATACTAAAGACGAATTTGTAACCTGAAACGTTCGTAGGTTTAATTTACAAGTAACGCCATAAAACAAATTACAATTAAAAATTTGAAATACACATTCGCATTTTGAATGCTTACAAAACCTCCAATATCTACGATTTTGATCTTAAATTAACTAAATTTATTCATCATAATTACAAAAGAAGAATTTATAGAGAAATTTTACCTTAAGTAAACATTATTTTATGTCATAGCTATGAAAATAATAAATGTATAACAGTTTTCTTCTACTATTTGTATGAGGTTACCTTCAGTATCCATTATCATCTGTGGTCTTCGCACCTGCATCCTTTAAAGTTACAATCAACAATTCCCGAATCTCATAGTATTTACACCACACTTAAAAAATTGTTTTCCGTTAGGTTGTCGGCGATTCGGAAAGCACTCTCGATATAAACTCCGAGTACCTGCAGATCTTCGTGTCTATTTATTCGTACATTAAAATCATATCTTCAAATTTGTGCCTAGTATAACAAACATGTATACAAGTATTGGTGCAGAATCATGCACTGGTGCGTACTTATTCATAGCGATGAATCCCACAATAAATACATTAATATGTACAGATGAGTAATCATTTCCTCATCGAGCACAGTAGGCCAAGTTAAAAACCAAATATTTCGAAAACTATGCAATTTAGACACATAGCTTTTAAATGTTTTTGTCATACATACCAAGATGTATCTGCAGTTAAAGTAGTGCGCTTTATATCCCGGAAACCTTGTATGTAAGATTATTAAAATGTACAAATCGCGATACAAAACGTACGCAGTTGATAAACTCCTTTACGATGAAAGGCACGATGTTTTAATATTTCCCCTGCACATCCGGATTTAAATTCAGTCGGTCAAAATGATGTAAATATTTGTATGTAAAAGATACAGCCAATGTGTTTAGTTTTATTGTAATTTAAATTTTAAATCCCCGCCTTGCGATTTGTATTTTACGTTGGTACCGTAGTTGGAAACATAAAATTCTCAAACTGCGTTATTATTCTTTTCGAGCGCAGTAAGTGGGAGAGTTGTATCTCAAATTTCAAGCGAATAGCACGTATTGTGAAGTTCACGACGTTTGCTTTAACCGCTTTGTTATACCTCTTTTCGTGAAACCGCAAACGTCGTTAATTATTTAAATTGTGTTGTTAAATACTAACCTAAGTGCTTCCCAAAATTCCTATATATTCTTACTTCCTGTATTCTAGCACGTCAAGATTTAAGCTGCAACAACGGTAAAGCTTACATAGGTAAGTCCTACATAGGTAAGTCCAATATTATATTATGTTACTGTTATTTCATTTGCAAATAGTTTGGATACATCGCACATTTGCCTTAGAAACTTTTACCGTTAATAGCTACTTTTACCGACTTTGAAACGCGAACCAGTACTTATTGAAACCCATTTTTTCCCCTAGATGCGGTCCTTCAGCTTTGTTTAAACCCCCTGTACCACAATGTTTATAACATTACTTGCAAATGAGTGGAACATGATGCGATCACACAAATGCCACTAAGAAATGCAGGGTATCTGGGATATAAAGACATTATTCTAACAGCACTTACGTCTTGGCATGCACGACAAAAAAAGCTTATTAACTATGCATCTAAATTCCATAGCTTTCGAAATATTTGCAATTAAGTTTACAGTCCGGTTCTGTTTGTCACTTCGTCTACTTTGCAAGACGAAGAAATGACTGGCCCACTGTACATATAATATGTATTTGTTATGAGATTCACTACTACAAATAGGTGCACATCATTACATGATCTCTGCATCAATACTTGGTACGAATTGGTAAATATGACTTTAATGTTCGAAAAAACAGGTGCGAAAGTCGCAGGTACCCGGAGTTTATATTGAGATCACTTTCCAAAACGCAGAAAACCATTTTAAGTGCGTTACAAAGACTGCATACTTTGAAAAATGCTGGCGCGATAGGCAGCAAAGAATAGTGGATGTTGAGGATGCCCTTTGCTAATAGTAGAATAAAATCCTGGTGTAAGTACTCGAAGCATTAAGAAATAAATAGGCATTTCGAGCACAACTGTGTGAGTACCATTTTAAGAAGATACTCGATGCATCCATATAATTTGCAACGAGCACAATAACTAAATGTTACTGGTTATGCAACGCGGGTTAATTTGTATAGGTACTTTCGACACTTGCAAGCTCGTGAGCCAGAATTTTCAGCTCAAATATTATTTACAGATGAGTGTTGCTTCGCCGGGAATGGAATTGGGCTGATGCAAATCTGAATATAGTTAGGCACAATCATTTTCGGCAACAATTTTCTATAAATGCTTGGGCTAGGATTGTAGGTGACTATTAAGAAGTCAAAATAGATCGAAAATGAGAAATAAGGGTTGCTTATAAGATGAAGTACTGTGTATATACTTAATATCGGTAGGCAAACAGAGTTTATACACAAGATAGCTAAATAATTAGAGCAATAAGTATAAATTAAGAGCATGTCTTCAATACTTAACTCATCAGGTTTCGTGTAATTTACAGAACTTTTTAGATGGAAAGTGTATTAGGATGTAAATCACATTATTCTAACTGATTAAGAAACGATAAGAATAGTTACATTTACACTATTGATTTAATAAAATAAATTTGCGTACAAACTGGGCAATATTCATAGGCACCCACTATATATAAATATATCCCACTAAAATAAACTAGATATTTAATTATCCATATTACATCGAATTGGTAATAAATCTATTATTATACAGTCAAGCAAAAGAAAAAACTAATTACAGCGGCAACATATGTGAGATATGCAATGCAATACGTTAAGAGGAATACCTCGCCAATAGAAATATTTTCCTAATAATAACAATCAAACTTCAATAATTTTTTACTGCAGTAGGTAATTTAAATAAAATACAAGTATAATAACGTCTTTAGGATTGTGCCTAAATTAAAATTACTTGGCACTTACACAAACAAATATATGATAAGCACTAAATAACATTGACTTACTTTTTGCTCAATTAAAAATTTGTAGAACAACCGAATTTGATTTTATTGCAGAAGACTAATTATATGAGCAAACTATTAATTTCGTTTTGTTAAAAATTAAGCAAAAACATTTTGGCTCTAACTGGAATTAATTTTAAATATATCTTACTTTAATTGACGATTATATAGAATTCGAGACGACACGCGGTTCTTTGCAACTTTTAAACACAGAGTTTATATTAAAAGAATTAGAAATACCTTATAGTAGGCTAATTAATCATGCAAAGCGTGAAATCCAAATACAGTATCTTCCTATCAGAACTGTGTTTCCAATAAGGCAGTCCGCAAAATAATGCGTATACTGAAATGTAACTACTTGTCATTCGTGCCGAAAATAGGTTACAACTGGATGCTTTATACATTTAAGAAAGTCGCGGATGAAATTTTAACGAACTTTATTCCACTTTAACAGTCGCAATTTTTCCGTATATTTAGCATAACTACAAAATCTCGGTACTGTTAATAACTCTGTTTTTTTTAATTTCACACTTTTCAATTAAAACAAAATAATTCCCAAACGGGACATCAGGTGTTATCTGTTAACGAATTACAACGTAGTAACGTGTATCTTAGAGCAAATTCATTACCGAAGTCAACAACTCGGAAGTAAAGAATTTTAATTGCTAATACAGATTTAAAATAAACAAAATCGTTGAGAATGCATTTAATTATTTTAAAGAATAGAAATTATTAGAATGACCATACTATTCTACGCTGTATACTTAGATTTGTAAACATTTTATTAGACGTTAAATTTCAGATTGAGTTTGAATTGATATGTCATGTCCATTCTAAAACACATCAAAATATCAAATTCATTCCATTTCGATTGAATTCAGAGTACGACAGTTTAATCTAAGTAGGTAAAATTAAAATAATTTCAACTTACCGTATTTATTGTTTTCACATACAAAAAGACAAGGAATATTCCATAATTTGGCTATATTGAAGGATTCAAATAATTGACCTTGATTTGCTGAGCCATCGCCATATAAAGCTAAACAAACACCATCAGTTCCTTTATATTTTTGTGCAAAAGCAATACCCGTTCCTAAGGGTATCTAATGAGGATAATTTTAGAAGTAATAAATAATGTAATCAATTATTAAAAAACAAACTTGGGCTCCAACTATACCATTACCGCCATAAAAGTTTTTAGTATACAGGTGCATTGATCCACCTTTGCCTCGACAACAACCCTTCTTCTTACCTGATAGTTCACTTAAAAGATTAACTGCATCAATTCCCATAATCCAAGCCCAACCATGGCATCTATAACTTCCTATAACAGCATCATGTGGTCTCAAGGTATTTTTTATGCCAACAGCCACTGCTTCCTTAAATTTATTTTTAATATTTTATAATACTTGAGTGAAATTATTAAAATTAAGTCTATATTTATTATAGTGGATCTTGGAACACACGTCATAAATTCATTCCAATAGTTTAAATACATATCTACCAAAATTGAAATCATAGTACTTTGCAGTTACCTACATTATCAACGAAAATCGTATAACTATGTTTTTAGCAAACACAATTTATAGTTGTATCCTTTTCTGATGTTAGCTTTTTGAAATATTGTAAGTATACATGTATATCCGTGATTTGGCTGCAAATTAGTGACGTAACTGTAAATAATATTATTTCAAAGGTATGTAATATTTTCTAATAAAATTAGTAACCAATTTCATAATACGAATATAATTTGTTTTAGTTATATTCACAACCATATCTATTAAAAGTAATTAAATACTCCCAAAAGTTTTGTTTATCGCGATTACATGGGTGTTACTTTTTTACAAATACTTATCATAAATAAAACAATTATTTATTAAGGACACTTACTACCTAAGATTAGTTATTAAAAATTTGTATTAGAAATAAATTAACTACATAGACATTTAAATATTTGTCAAGTGATAGGAGATAAACATACTTTAATAATACAATATTTTCTATCTTCTTAGCCAAGGTGTTAGGGGCTAAAATTCACGAAACGTTTGTAACGTGTGTCTCAGAAGTCTTGGCATTAGTCGTGGCATGAAATGAAGGTAACATTTCGTAACTTACAGCATTAATCAAATGATCATATTTCCTTGATACTACTAGCTGAAAACATTAAAATTAGGTTAAATGAATATTGGTCTGCTGAGAATACTGGCTACTGAGTGCTTTTGAGGTTATGTATGTTATATAATGTTGTTTTTACTTAAATCGATTTGTTATAAATAAAACACTTTGTAATAAAATTAATAAAAACTCAAAAATTATAACAAATGTTGAATGTGTTACCTTTTTTCAATAATACTCACACTTATGCGAAATTTTATATATACATATTATCAAAACATTTTGTAATATTCGATCATTTATTTCTTCACATCTTCTTATCATATTAGTTTTTAGATCTTCTATTGTATGCACTGAATATCTGAATACAGAACTTTTTAAATATGAAAAAATAAAGTCCAACGGGGTTAGATCCTAAGAACGCGGTGGAAATCTGTTCTTGCTTAACCTGTAGTTAAAGAACTCGTAAAGATAATTAATGTTTCGTGAGTAACGTGCCGTCAAGAAGAATCCTGTTGGAAGAAGCCGTTCTGGAGTTCATTATCATGAAGTTTATTAATAATTTGTCCCAAACTAACATTTACATTACCTTCAAAATAAATCGGACCGATAATTCTTCACCTTGACATCGCTAACAAGACACCAAGCTTCTCTAGAAAAATGCGGTCAAGGATCCAAGTAAAACCAAGCCTCGTTATTCGTATTTTCATTGAGCCACTGACAGTGTGCCAGTGTTTTATTATAATCTGGTGGTAGAAGTTCTTGGTACATTTGCAATTTATATGAATGCGTATGAAGATCTTGTCAAGGAACCTTATGGGTAGTGGTACGTTTTAAATCTATCTGTTGTGCAAGTCTTCTAATTAAAGTGGTAGGTTCTATTTATATTGCAATTCTAACATTATTTATAAAGTAATGATTTCTAGCACGAGGTCTTCCATTTCTTGGTCTATGATTAATATTCCCAGTGCTGCGGTAACAATCAATTGATCGTAACATTTACCTACTAAATTAATTACTGTTAGATACAGCCAAAGGAAACCGTTATACAGATTCTGATATGCAATTATTGATATCGTACTGCCATTCACCATCTTCCATAAGGCCATAATGAAAATAACTTTCCACAATAAATACCTCTTGTTCTTGAGTGAACATTTCCAGGTTTAATAAATAAAAAATACAAATTTAACAGTAATTTGTAATAATCAGTGACAACTAATAAAAATTAAATTTGTTAATTATTTGTTTTGACGTTTTAATTTTAATATGTGTGTGAAATAAGAAAAGACCTACCTTATCAAAGTCATGGTTAAATCTGATTTCAAGACTTCTGGGGTACACGTTATAATGGGCCGAAATTTGATAAGTGAGTTAAATTAAGTGTAAAGAAGGGATAGTTAAAAGATAGTAACGAGTGACCAACAGACGATGGAGAAAAGGGCATGTAAAGGCAAAAGAGAGAAATATCTTGAATACCTTCAAAACTACTAGGAATTAGTAAAATTACCAAGAGAGAAGAAAACAAGATAAAATTATTATGCAGTTTTCCATAGTAACAGCCCTTTTCGTTAAAACATCGATTTTTTAAAGTAGCGTAGAGAATCCCCATTGATAAACACTCACTTAAAGATTAATAATTTAATAATTAACTATAGTAATTAAAATGCAACAATAACAAACTCCGTATAAACACGTGTCATAAATACTGAACGAAGAGACTAAGCATCAAGGCACTCTAATCCCATGACCTCTCATTTGCTTGAATGCACTACATAAAACAGCTGGTCATTTTATATCTAGAGCCCTGACAGAAAACTTACTACTTGAAATGCATAGTTTAAACATTTAACTTTTATTTAAAGTATCTATTATCCCCAAATTTCTTAAAATAAAATGGATTGTTATAGACTAAGAGCTAATTGCAACAATGCCAGCCAATAAGCTTACAGCATGTAATTGTAATGGTGACTAAAAAGATAGGTTTTAGGTCAAAGCTGTCCAAACTCCCACGTAATAAATTTCTCTCGATGAGATTTGTCTGTACTAACTATACCATAGATTTAGAACTTGAAATTATCGTAATTTATCAAAATTTAATGCATTCCCAACAAATACGGTACTTACACCCTTAATCTGGCTACGTTACGGCATTGATGGCTAGATGCTGGCATCGTTTGTACAATTCCGAGTAATCGCTGGATCGTGTCCGGCATACAGCATAGTTGCCTCTGACACATAATTATGGGTACAATGTGCTGATCCAACGACTGCCCAACATCGGCAAACATACTTTGCGCCAACGTTTTTGCTTTTGTTTTAAATTTTGCGGTTTGTTTTAGTTCTTGGTTGATAAGTGACGATAGTTATATCTAACCTCTAAACTAACATGTTACTTATGAATGAATATAAAATTTGCAAAATCGGAAAAGGCATAAATATCGAAAAATTTTCCTTGGCCGGGATTTGAACCCAGGATTTTTGGATAGATACTCCAACGTGCTAACCATTGCACTACC
>JAHWXV010421098.1:0-18002 GCA_024586415.1 Phrixothrix hirtus
ATGTTGCGTAATCTTGTTTAATGATTTTACAGCATTTTTAATGCATCTTTTACCTAATTAATATTTCTATTACTAATTTTTAATTTAAATTAAGGCACGCGCGGTACTATCACTTTCTTACAGTTTATCAAGTTCTTAATTCAATGTTTCTTAGTTACACTCCCGTTACACTCCCGAAAATGCGTAGAATTAATATGAATTCTTTTTAAATCGCGTTTCGCGTTATTCTATAGGGTCGTGTAAACGTTACAGCCTTATTTGTTTTAGGAGATTAAAATTGGCTTTATTGAAGTCGTAGCGTACCTGAAATTGCTTTAGACATTTAGGTAGAAAATCCACATTATTTTAGGATAATCGATTCAATATGAAAACTGCCAAAGTCCACTTGAGTATCATCCTATCCATGAGTCTATCTATCCTAAAAATAAGAGCTAAGGAACGACTTTTGAGTGAAGAGCACCTTTTTTACCTTTTAAAACCTGAGCGTTAGGTGGTTTTACCGTATGAACAACTCATTGTTGTTAAAATTTAAATTTTGAATCACATCAAGTAATAAAAAGGCGTATTGGTTTCCGATTTATTTTATTATCAAGCCAAATGAATTATAAGACAGCTACTATAATGCTTTTGAAACCGAAACAAATGAGTTTTCTTTTGCTTTAATTGTCGAACATTTTAACGAACCTTTTTTGTGTGTTATAAATTTAGTTCATCAATTTTGTGTACTGAATTGTCGTCAAAGCAATTAAGGTTTGTTCTTTAAAGGGATTTTAAGCCCATCTTCAATTTTGTCTTTATAGTAAACACAAACCTCGTTTGCAATGGCTAATATTCAAAATTGTTGTTACATATTTTAGCGAGTAATCAATCTATCTTCGAATTTTAATTCAATTTGTGTGCTGGTAAACAGTGAATTATAAATAATATAATGTGTTTTGTGGTCAACTAGTTCTTTTATTTATTGCAAACATCATTTTTGCCCACTATTATAACTATTCAGTATGCGTCAAGCGAAGTTAATTTTGATCCAGAACTTTGTTATTCTGCAAAGGAATCAGAAAGCATTTGTTTCACGTAAAATTTAAACCATTAATAGCAACCTAAATGGCCTTCATCATTTTTAAATAATTTATGCCAAGTACGCCATATTTTTGATCTTGTGCCGCGTTATTTAATCTTGAAGTTCTTATACACAATTTACTTTACTTTCAATATACAGGGTGTATCAATAGACACAGTTCATCTTTTGTTTCATTACTGTGAGATAAAGATCTAGGTCAGTTACTTACATGAAAGGGGGCTTCACACCTGATTTTATAATAAGGTTAACACTCCGCAACATACAGGGGCAATCACAAATAAGTGAACATTTTTAGCATTAGAATATTTTATTTTGTCCTGATTCCGTACCTGCAGTACTATAAGAGTATCTGTATCCACTTTTATGGCAGGTCACTAACATCGTAATATACAGGGTATTTCGAAAACATCAGTAGATAGCAGTTTTGACTTGACAACAGTGGCGCCCACCTTTTACCGATTTTGTCATAATTATACAGTGTTTCGCCTCGCAGGTATCGGCTCACTCCACTGTAGCTTTGCCGGCCGTGGTTAAACACTCGTGATTATTTGCCACGTGCGTTGTGATCAGTTTAGCCGGTGACAAAGTTATACGAAATGAACTCAGGCATACCTTCAAAAATCAATGGTTTCCGTGAACTGTGCTTTTTGTTTCTGTCTGTATATTTCAATTGTGAATTATCCTAACATGTTACAATATTATTTCCAATTGCTTTACTACGTAATATATTTAAAGAATTCATTCTTCATAATATGCCAAAGAGTCTCACTTGGCTCGATTGATGATCATATTTTCAGTGCTTGACCTCTGGTATAAATTGGAAATTCAATGTTATTTAAGGCACTATGTGGAAGATTTTTACGTATAACATAAAATTAAAGTCCGATTTAGATTAGCTACCCCAGTTAGTGGTAAAAAATCCTTCTTAAGAATAACGAAATGAACTTTTCCAATCATTCTCCCAAACGTACAGACGAATACCATGACATGCACTTCAAAATTAACATTTTTAGAGTTTGGTTTTATTAATTCAATCAATACTCGCTCCTATTTATTTCTAAGTTTTGCTAGTCTCCGTGAGCAATAGACTGAGTTTTAAATTTACTAGTTTAGCTCATTATAACCCTTTAATTTTTTATGAATTATTAAACACCAAATCGGTTTGTGCTTATCGAGGAAAAAGTATTTTGTAGAATTTTTGATATGGTGCAAACATTTTATTGTTAAAATTCTTTTTAGTGATTCCCTATATTTATTAATCAAGTTGAAATTATGAAGTATACGAGTAGCGGTTATTTCCAATTTGTGCAAAACTCCAGGATTTATTTGAAAATTAATAATATTTTGCATTGTTGATCACATAGGTAAACCGAAATATAGTATCTTTTATTATAATCTTTTAAAATATATTATCTTAAGCGTTCATTGGGTGCCGTTGTAACTTGAGAAGTTCCAGTATTTTTTTTGAGCATTAAATCGAAAGAATTTGGAATTTGGAGCTAATCTGTTAATAGTGAAATTCCTGTTTCCGATTGCTTCAGTGGATTTTCGCTAGGCGTCTGTTTCACTGTAATTGTAACCCTCTTATGCAGAGGACTGATGTAATAGTAACTGAGATCACTTTTCAGCCAGGAATTTAACCAAGGACGAATAGAGCCAAAGATTGTTTCTATATGAAAGATATTAGTGAGCTGAAATACTATCCTGATATTCACCTCACTGAATGTGTCTCGTTGGATGCAGGAAACCATTAGAAACCCGATATCTTGAATACGAGGCAAGTTTACAAACCAAGGTACCTGGTTTGGTAAACTTCACAAGCTTACCACGGCTATATCATCTATAATGTAAAACTATTTGGCGGTACTATTACCGCTAGTGTGCTTGCAAGCTGAAATTTTATACCCTATTCTGCTTGCATGGATAAAATTTTTAGTGTTTATTTTGTCACTCGGCCTAGCGATTCTGTATTTAAGATACATAATGGTTAGATTATTTAAAGCAAATTAATCTGTAATTAAAGTTATTGCGTCATATAACTTTTAATTAGCTTCCGGAGAGGAACGAATATACACAAATTTTTCAGGTTGATTTGCTTTAATTTAAATTCGGAGCATTTTAATTGTATAGTAATGAAGGTTGAATAACTGATCAAATAAAACATAGATTAAAAAGAAATATATCTTAAACACAAGTAAAATATACAGTGTTATAATCCGTTTCGAAACAGCATTTGGGACTTATTCTAGGTCAAAGTTTAAACCTTCTACTTAGTAAACTTGTTAAATTTATGGAACTACTTTCCTAAATTATGAACAATGAAAATTTTAAATAAAATTAGAAGCTCGAAAATCGAGTTTCATGTACGATGCATACTCCCAACTTTCTCAACATTACTTTGTACATTTTCTTTCCAGAAAATAACACTTTAAGATCATTTACTAATTAACTGGTACATCGTTTCTCTATAAAAATAAATATTGTAGGAATATTCTTTCTAAATTAGGATTAATAAAATTAATGCATCGTTTCGTTTCATACGTCGCCAACCTGGTAATGTTCTAAAATTATTATTTAAATGATTTTGTAGAACGTTCAAATTTGGAATGAGGGAATACCGAATAATTGCAACTAAACCCTCTCAAACATAAAAGATATACATTAAGCACAATGGTAATAAAATGAATAAGTTTCTGCAACATTTCACAGTAAATGAGCTCATCAAAAATGAATAGATATATTTATAAATGTAAACAATAACTGTTAGTTGTTTATTGAAAAGCTCGACTATAGAATATATAATTACTTTTCCTTGGAATGTGGCCAAAAAGAAGCAACAGAAAGTTTAAAACAGAACGGATACATTTTTGTACAAGAAACACTATTTATCACAAAATTGTCACGACCTTTTTGTTAGATTAATGGAGAATTATATTAGTGCGGGAATTTACAGCAAAATAACACCTTCAGCCTGCTTATATCAGTTATAAATTTGTATTTGATGCACTATAGCATATCCAATAGATACATTGTAGTTTAGAAAGCGTCGTAAAAGTAGAATATTACTAGTTTGAGGATTAGCCAGGGACTACATTATTATTGCTTATTGCAACCAAGAAAGGTACTATTCTCCTGACCAATAGCATTACGCGAGTTAGAAATACACCTGTTGATAATCTTCTGTAAGTGTTTCGTTGATTTCACAAACCCAACTTGGTTATCCTAAAACACTTGCCCAAACCAAGATACTTTCACAACCGACGGGAACAACTGTTGGATATGTTGCGACAGCAAGTATAGTTATCTGATTAATACCAACATATATTAATTACTGGTGGAGCAATTTGTATATTTAAACGACAGTAGAAACTCCAATTTTTAGGGGACAATGCATTTTATTGCACCCTGGCTACTTTGTTAAATGCCTTGATGTTAATTTGTACGCATTTAAAAATTCTTTTCCTCCAGTAGCAAATTGTTTCTGTTATCAAATACACAATAGCGTCAAATTTAAATTTAACGTTTATTGTAAAAATAGAGTGTATAGAACAAGAAATTAAATCGAATTTTATTTATCATTAATTTAAAAAGGATATTTATAAAGTGTTACTATTTATATATCATATAAATTAATGTGTATGTAATTACTATTTAAAAAGCTACGGTTCTTTGCCCAATACGCTCGCAATATAGATATACAACTAACGATATAAATAAAGTTAAAACGCTCATGTAGTTCAAGATATTTGATATAACTCTACCCTCGTTGGTTAAAGAAGCAATGTTTTTCGAATAACAAATATTAGTTATTTCTATCAGACTTATTAGATATTTTATCATTATTTTGTTATATTTTTGCTAACAAATGACAACCACGGGAGAACAACATTTCTGAAAAAGGAAAGGATTTACCCGGCATTAGATGAGCGCGATAGAATTTCCTTGTCTCCGTTACATATAAAACTGAGTTACATGAAAACCTTATACAAAGCCAGAAACATAGCAGGAAATAGATTCCAGTACTTTAAATAGAAATTTCCTGATATAAGTGATGCAAAAATGAAAGAGGAACGTTTCATATGGTTCAAATTAACCTACTAGTGTAAAATATAAAACTTAAAGGGGCGTTGAGTACCTTAGAATATGCAGGTTGGAATACTTTTATACTTTTTAGACTTTTTGGCAAATACAAAATCCAGGAACTATAAAGGAATTTGTCACAAACTGAATCAAAAATAAAGAATGCGACAAATTCGCGAGTATCCAACTACGGCCGGAAAAGCTACCGTGAAGCGAAACGGGGTTCATCGCCACTTTTGAGATTGAACACTGTAGAGTTACGTCAAAATCGAGAGCTGTGGGCGCCACTATTATCTAGTCAAGTACTGCAGAATTATGGTAGTTTATGGAAAACACGCTGTATGTCAAGATGTGTGAGACTTACCCTTAAATCGAAGACAGACACTCCAACAGTAATGCAAATTCGCAATATAGCTGAAGCTAAAATAAAATACGGTAAACGGCGAGTGCTAATTATTTACAACGACTCCTAATTTACTATTGACATAGGTGTAAGGCCCGTATGTAGTATTCTATTGATCAAGATATAATATTGGTTACCAAAAGGAAAGAGTACTAAAATTGGTGCACCTTGTAGAATAAAAAGATAGATTTGAAGCATTATCATAAGTATGTATCTAATCGACACTGGACAAAAGTTAAGATTGTACTTTGTTTTGGTTAAATAATAAATGAAACGAGATCTATATTTGACGACCAGTATATCGCTATGATTTTTAATCACACAAATATAATTTTATGAGAGTTTTGAATTTAGTCCGAAACAAATGACTTGATAGCTTTTTCTACTATTAAATCACTAGATTTATTGTACACTCACTTTAACGTTAAGGTTTGGTGAAACCTGTATTATTCAAGTAAGAACAATTTTGCACTAAACACGTATATATTTAATTATCACTTCATGACACACATTTGTAACACCAAAATAAGTTATAAACCATCAAAATTGGGCAAAATATGCCTTAACTTTGAAAGCGTCAAAAATTGGTTAACTGGAATAAGTTTGCTATCTTACTATGCACAAATTAGATCGCCCTTTAGGCCAGAAGCGGCTATTTATAATTAACCTGTAATTAACGAAGCTCTTTTACGTCAACGACATCAAAACAAAAATTAAAATCTAAGCTAAACATAAAAATTTGGGTAACCAACGTTCTATACCGTAACAACTTTATAACACGAAGTAAACTAGTAAGATACAATTATTACCTTATTCATTAATTAACTTAAGAATTTATAGTTACCATTTAAATTCCATAACATACAGAAAATTGACCTAGCAATCTTATATAACTTTTGATTAATTTGTTTCGCAAGAGTTCAAATCGGGAATCAGTGTCCCTTATTTAATTACGTTGCTAACTGGGATTATTCAGTGACAATAAACAAGTGTTTTTCGACACGCCAAACGAATATCTCAAATCGCCACTAGATGTACGAAAGAAATATGGATAAACACTTGCAGTTACGATGTTGTTTATAATCAGGAAAACGTGTTCTTCGTGTCAATTTTTCATTAAAGACCCAAAACGGGTAGACATCATACGTAAATACAATTGCTTTGAATCCTCTCGAATTACTAATTCCAATTATTTTGGAAATTCTACCTCAGTGCCTGTGATAAAGGGCAGATACTTAAAATTTTTGACATCGACAATTTTCGACTAGCTAAAACAAAAGACACCCCCGACAAAGACTAAAACTGACTTGCCATGTTACTTTTGAATTTTTAACTTCAGCCCAAAACTGCCTGAGTTTTACACTTGCGATTTACTGCCCTAGTTCTTAATTAATGTCCTCAATCTGTCCTTCCCATGGAATTGAAGTTTACCCCTCTTCCAATATGATGTCATTCGTCTACAAGACGCCTCTATAGTTATTATCTCGGTATGATTCCTATAGCAACCCAATTATTTATAAACCAGCCTAAATGCTACCTTTTACACTAATACTTTGTACGTTCTTTTCTGTTATTTTTTAGGGAAACCTGACTTCTATTCGACTTTTATAAATGAATTTCTCAAGGCTAGAGCAAATAAACGCTGATTTCGAAAACGACACAGGAAGAACTTTTATGTTTTAATTTTTAATAAATATAATGGATGCTGTATTTACTAAGAATTTATAAAATGATCCTTTAAAACACTATACAAGGTGTATTCGATTAGTTTACTACTTTATCTTACTTGTACTTTGAAAAATTAAATTTTAGGTTATTTCTTACATTTACCTTTGGCCTGATGAAACCTGTTGTAACGAATTATATACATAATGGTGTATAAATAATTTACAACAATTTATATTCCGGTTCAAAATAACAGCTAGAGCTAACAAATTGTCGACGGTCTTCTTCCGCTTTACTAAGGATTAAGTTGCAACATTGACCTTAAAATACACTCCTTCTATTCAATTTGAACTTCTTTTCTCTGAATATTTGTGGTGTGAGTGATGAACACGAAGAAAGCAATCAATCAGAATTTCCTCCAACAAACAACATTACCAAGGGATGTTGAAGGGCGAAACTTTTATAGATTACTCTTATTCGTTGATATCAGAAAATTCCGTTGGCTAATATGAAAGGAAAGTGACCTTGAAAACATTGTAAATTGTAGTTGATTGTCCATTTTTTCTTTCATTGTACTTCGAATTAGACAAAAAAAGAATTGTTTGTAAATAGTAAAGGAAAGGTGTCATATTAAAAATTATTTAGTTCTTTAATTTATTTGTCACAATCGCACACGCTTACTGATAAAGGTACATTTCGGAAATACTACAATGCTAACCCATTTGTTGTATCCTAATCCTTATACAGCCAATAGGCAACTATTTAATGTGTATACAAACACTTTATTGTAGTTATTGGCAATTAACTTGGTCTGCCGGTTATGCCCTCAAAGGTAATGGTTTTATAAATATTTTTAAGTGATATGCCTCACTTTATGTCAACTGCTAACTGGAGCGTGTAATTAATCATCCACGTAACTTTCATTATTTTAAACTACTTGCTGATCTCGCCCTTGGAGCGAATTGATTTGTTTTTAATTATATGCAAGTCATTTATCTTATGTTAATTTTATTAGCTACTTCACGCAAAGCGTGTTATTTGCAAATTACTTGAATGATTGACGTTTATTTACAACTGACGGCTCAATTGAAATTTTGATAAACTTTGTGTAATTGTTTCGCCGTACTTTTTAAGCTGAAAATGGAAAGAAGCTCGTTTTCCTGCGCGTACAGGTGTTTAATTAAATTTTTATTGTTTCAAGTATTTTAACATCGTCATTGCTCATCTTTACATTTGACTAATTAAATTTTGATTTTTCTTTGTAAGACTCTTTTGTACCAACTTACTTTGTTTTTTTATACATAACCTTTTTAAATTTTAGTTACTATTGTACACTCATTGAAAATTTCGAAGTTTTTAGCATTTTAATATCTAGATAATTTTGCTTCAATCAAGCATTTATCTGAGCCATATTACAATTCAGAAGTCCGAAGCATGGTTTGCTCTGCCTTTTTGTAATTCTGATACTGGTTCAGTATTCGCCTTCTCAACTCTCGCAGGTTTTTGAAGACAGTGAATGAAATAAGCAGTATTAAGTAGGTACTACCATATACATCAATTGGTTAAATAATTTTAGTTAAACAAGAATTTATTAAAGTTGTGTAGAAGGAAAATAAGTTAAAATAAAAACTTGTTTGATTGCACCTCGCATAATGCTTTGGAAAATTGCGTAGAAATTTTCTTACAATGAAAAATTTAATCAGTAAAAATTATTTCAACTACAAAGTAACAAATCTTACGTCAGAAATTTAAAAGCCTTGATAATTCACATAAATTCGTATATGAATAGCAAACAAGGTTACGGCTTGTTCAATAAAAAAAATATAGAGAGATGTATACAACAAATTAATGTACATAGTAACATTAAAACCTTAAGGAATAATTAACTGGGTTACACTTGAACTATGTAAAACATATAATATCGAGGAAGATTATCAAGCAGGGACAGTTGTGCAGATACTCGCAAGACAGCTAGTGTTAGAAAGCAATTAGTCTTTTTCGCGAGCGCCTTGTCTGTTGTAGGAAAATTAAAATTGCTGCTGTTGAAGTTCTAACGTACCTGCCGCTGCATCAGGCATTAAGGAAGAGTCTCCAAATTAATTGGGGTAATATATTCCAAATAAGGGTGGCAAACGTTTATTTAAATATCATCTTACCCGTGAAGGTTATCAATCTAACAATTAAATGATAAGGAACGTCTTCCAAATCCCGCATTTGGTAAAAAAGGGATACCTTTCATCTGCTCGCATCTTTAGACAATTGTTACCGTCGCTAAACAGCCTAGATTTCTAGAAAGTAACTTAAATTAAGATAAGGACGTTGTTTTCCGCCTTATATAATTATGAAACAAATGAATTATCAGCTTTAAATAATTGTATATTCGTTAAGCCAAAATTATTTGATCTGGAAGCTCTAAATCTATATTTTTAATTTCTTAAAAAGTCATTATTAGTGAACCTAATGCTTTTACCTTAATAAGTTACCTTTTTAATAATTATCATATACTGGGTACCCAAAAAATCTTATGTCTATGCATATTTTGAATATTGTTTAATGTCTTTAACGTTATTGAGATTCGTTTATTATCAAATAGCTTTAAATAGTTGCTTCAGCTGTAGAAACATCTGGATTTTGTTAAATAAACAATTTCGAACCTCAGCTACATTAGGCAATGCTTCTTTTGAATAATTTTTGAACTTGTTTTTATAATGTGTGCTTTTCGTGTGAAGTCAAGTAAATAAAGGTTCTTGTGCTAAGTTATGGTTCTTATTTAACCAGCATAAATCTTACTTATAATTGTAATCATAAAGTGCGTATACAATAAGTTAAAGAACTAGAGTACTGTTCAGCAACAAAAATCATAAAGCATTTGTTCCCATTAATCTAAAATTCACTCAGCTTAGTTCCTAACGATATATAGGGTGGTCAGTTCTAAAATCTGTCCTTAGCCAATTCACTTAATGCAAACTACATCCTAACTTTGTGAGTAACGTGAAATAATCATTAAAACCCTTATAAACATTTTGCACTGATTTCTATATACAGTGGATACTAAAAGTGTGACAGTATTTTTCTTGCTTTCATAAGTGGAAGTAGTTCACTGCATCAATCAAGCATAAATAGGAGGATTCCCTCTCAATTTTATAATTAAGTTAACACCACTATATACAGGAGCCGTTGTAAATTATGAGCACCTTTAGTTGAGTATATCTTTTCTTTCAGTTTTCGTCCCCTATCTGCAGTAGCGTTGAAGTGTCTGTCTCCACACCGAGGGTAGGTCACTAACATCTTGACATACAGCGTGTTCCACAAACATTACCTAGTAGCAGTATCGACATGAGAACAGTGGCGCCCACCTTTTACTGATTTTGTCCTGACTTAACAGTGTTTACCCTTGCAAGTACCGATAAACCTCGCCTCTCTCCACTTTAGATTTGTCGGCTGTGGTTAAACACTAACGATTTTATTTTATTGTCAGCTTACCCTCTTCAAAACCATTTATAATGGTTACCTACATTAGCGATAATGAATTTTACCTATAAATCGTTATTTTGTGAGTGACTAACTAATGCCTTTTAATTTAATATGCATCAGCGAAGATCACCAGCGGTTCCATAATATTTCTAACTGCGTTCATCAATACGAAGACAGTATCTGGATTTATCGTATTCTTCCATTGAGTGTCTTATTGAATTCTTTGATTAATTCGTTGTCGCCTTCCTCGACGATTTAGCAGTCTACAATAGACAGACTAACTAGTATGTTTCGAGTTTTTTGGTCTGATACTAGCTATTTTTGCCCCATATTGGACATTTGGAGATTATTTTGGAGACCATCTCCTATGAATCATCTAGTTTGGACATTTATCCGTAACAATTGAAAAATTCTTTTATAAATGTATTAAGAGCATAAATCGCGATTAGGAGATTTCATCGCCTAACATCCAGACTTTAGTCCTGCTGTTATATTGATAGAAATATATAACTTCTATGTATGAGGAATCAGATATCCTAACATACTTTTATAGGATCGCTCGGAATAATTAAAATAATAACGCCCTGCGTGTACTGATTGCAATTGTGTGGCCCAATTTAACCCTTATGGTGCAATATTAGTTATGTTAGTTTCTTTTACGACCCTAACACATATATGTTCGGACACTTAAAATTTGCCATTTTATTTTGAAGTACATGTGTTTTCATTGTTAAAATAAAATAAAAAATTATATCTTATGACCAAAGATATAGTTTTTTAGTTGTTTATACCGGTTGACGCAAAAGGAAAAATGTCTACATAAGTATAAAAAATAAAACACAGGAAACTGATTAATACTATTGACACGTAGAAGTTCAGATAGCAAACTTTTAAAGCCCTTTAATAAGAAGTAACATCCCCTTCGGCTTTAATAATTGCATTTATACGCATAGAAAACCTTCTGACAAGAGCATCACACTCTTCAACACTAAAGGCTTTTCAAATATTTTGTAGTTTTTTGCGCAAATTAGCAATATTGCGCTGAGGATGGTTTCGTAGCTCTTATTTGATTTTGTGACACACTTTTTCTATGACATTGTCAGGGCTCCTTGCTGGCTAACCTAAAACATTGATCTTGCGGCCCTGTAACCATTTTTTAATAGCTTTTGCGGTATGGCACGAAGCTCCATCTTGTTGAAAGATAAAATTTCCATCAGGAGATAGCAAAGGAAGTGAAAGTAGTAAATGATCTTGTAAAGTTTGTTGATAATTTTGGGCATTCACGGTATCATTTATGAAATGGATGCTTCCTAGTCCAAAAGCTGACATGTAACTCCAAATCATAACATCGGCTAGAAATTTGATTGTGCGTTTCAAACAATCCTTATGAAAGGCCTCTGTTTTATCTCGAATGATTCATTTTCTGTAATCACCAACACTCACATCAAAACGAGATTCATCACTAAAAATGAACTTTTTCCAATCGTCATATGTCCACGATTCTCTTGAAAGATTTACTTTAATTTATTTATTCCATTTGGCCGTAATATCACGTAAAGTATCTCAACGTGCAGATTTACAAATTTTTACAAGTGCACGTTGCATACGAGTTGAAACTTTAACAGGGCGCCCCGAACTTTTCCTGCCAACTTTATGATATCTGCTATTTTCGGTTTTGCAATATTTAATTCTTGTTCAATGTTTCTAAACGATTTTCCCTGGCAATACCATTTAACAATCAATTCATGTATTTTATTGTTAGCTGCTTCACTGTGAGCTATTGTGTTTTGCAAATAAATATTACGTGACAGTTGTAAGATCTACGGCCTACTAGACTATTTCATTACGATATATTTTGCACGTTATTTTCAAGTAATTTTAAGAATACGAGTCGGTTGTGAGTGTCCGAATATTTATATATCACCAGTTTTCTTCAATCTTGTATGTTTCATATCTTTTTACTTAAATAAAACATTATTGTGGCATTAAAATATTATAAATACATATAAAATATGCACTTTTATATAACATACTATTTTACAAAGAAAATTAAGCAACCGTTTCACAAATATTCTATAATTTGATCGAAAATATTAAGTGTCTAAACATATATGTGTCAGGACCCGTAGATAGGGATATCTCTTATACGAGGGGCACTATTTATATTGTGAGCCTAATAATAAAGAAACAGTAATATATCATTGAAAACTGATTTATTGTTTTTCAAAATAATCTCTCTTATTATCTATACAATTTTGTATTCTGTAGAACCAATTGTCAAAACATTTTTGACATTTCTAAAGCGTGGTTTTTGAAGGCATCGGCTGCTTCTTCTACTGATGAAAACCGTTGTCCATGCAATTCATTCTTGACGCTAGAGAACAAAAAGAAGTCATTGGGTGCCAAATCAGGACTGTACAGCGGATGACTCATTAAATTGATTTTTTGGGTGCTCACATAATTGGTTGTTAGACGAGATGCATGAGAGCTTGCATTTTCGTGACGCAGAATGATCCTACAGCGCTTGTTTATTTTGCTTATTTACATGAAGACTTCCGGCAAACAAACTGGTGTACTATTCAAAAGTGACTGTTTTAGGTTCCTGTAAAGGTACTGTTGCTATATGATCAGTTTTTCCGAAAAAACAAACGACCATTTGTTTCGAAGTGCTTCGAGCGCGAACAACTTTGGTTGGATTTGGTTCATCTTGAAACACCCATTCTGTCTCTTGCTGTTTATTTTCCGACTTATACGCATATATCCATGATTTGTCACTTCTTACAATATTATATACGTCTTTTGAAGTGCCGCCATTCTATTTCATAAGCATTTGCTTACACCAATTCACACGGGCATATTTGTCAGATGTTTTCAAATTATGGGGGATCCAACGGGAACAAACATTTTTCACGGCTAAATGGTCATGCAGTATTTTGTATATGTTCGTCATCTAATGCATAAGGTTGCATCAATCTGACAGTATGACACACGACGATTTTGCATTATCAGTTTTTGCACAGAATCAATATTTTCTGGCACAACAACTGCTTTTGGACGACATTCACGACTTTGGTCGGTGAGCGAACGGCGGCTAAACTCGTTATACTAGCGTTTTAGAGAGATAAGGGATGGGGCTTTGCTTTCAAAAGTAGAAGTAAGTTGATAGATGCACTCTTGTCTAGATAATCCACGTTGAAAGTCGTAATAAATCATTTCACGAAAATTTTCACGAGTTAATTCCATTTTTGAGCTGAGGTACAATTTTCAAGTCACTCTAAATACCACTAATCACGCTCAAATGTCAAAATGTTCTGAATAAGGTTATGTTCAAAAATGTCAAACTTTCCATTACAAATGTTACATATGGCGTCTTAGATACGTAGTGTTGCCAAGACTTATAATATAAATAGTGCACCTCGTATCGATAGCGTTTAAAGGTGACCATTCGGGATAAGGGCTCTTTTACACAGTGGATCTTATAGAGTGAACAATTACGCAAAGTCCCTTCGATTATATCGCTCATTCTCAGAAATGTGATCCAATATTCATTGCAATTTACCTATCATCGTCGCAATCTATGATGCTTCGGTGTTCACAGTTCACAAAAGCTTGCAATACTTCGTATTCTGTTTTTACGAATACAGATATGCTTCTTTATAGTGATTCTCTGTATTAGCCATAAAACTATTGTTAATCTGACAGTCCTTGATGTCATTCTTGACATACATAGATAAGTGTTTTCAGTACAACTGCGAGAAAACACTAATATGTTCAACTTGTATTTGATAATTAAAGATCTGCTGTCGTAATCCAATTTTAATTTAGAATACGAAATTTCGAAGCCTTCATAAACTTATATTTGCAGTGCTAAACGCGAGCGTTCTTTCACTCCCTTTTCCCCGCTAAATAAGGTACGGCATATCGATGGTTGTAGTATTTGCAATTACTATTGTCGCAAGGAGAGGTTTGTTGTAGCACACGTAAAGAGCGTACAAGGAAAATCCGTTAACTAATCAGCACGTCGAATTTATGTCGACGCTGTGCTCTTGCTGAACGATTACCAAGTAGGCCGTACAATGTCAGAAAGCTACGCCTAGATTAGTATGTCTGAACCCTATTCAGAGGCCCCAAAGGAGTATGGATGTTTACCTAGAAATTAAATTCATTAAATTTGAAAGTTCAAATCATTACGGTTTCTTTAGCGCCAATCGTTTGTATCAGAGTTGAACGTTGCATGCACAAATGGCAAAGTATGCGTTGAACCAAGCTCTATGTCTAACCTAAAAACATTCATATGCGGAAGCTGAATCTAATTATCTGATAGAAAAAGATAAAGTGAAAGAATATATTAGAAGCAAAGTCGTTTATTCCAATCAAAATTCAGTAAGTAATAAGAACGACTAACTTAAAATGGGATATTTACGTTGCCTTTTAAGTTTTAGGATAACTTAATACTTACATAGCAAAAGGACAATATCTCCTATTCAATTTCAACTTGAAATAGTAAAATTTTCGATCCACTATAATACCTGGATTACAGTCTAACTTAGATAAAGCCGAGTCCAATGGTTTATTATATCACATAATAAGGAGACAGTAAATGCCCTATGCGCTGCATTAAAAGTTAAAATGCAGGTGCATGCAAATTTTAATCTTCATTCTGAAATAACGCCACCTAGTGATTATACACTTAAATATCTGTACTTCTCGATTTATAGAAAACTTCAAATTTATTTTCAGAATAACTTACAACCTATTTGCCACTAGATGTCATTATCTTTTCAGTTCGTTGATTTACATATATGTTATCCACATGTTTCATGTTCTAGAAATTTTGAAACTTCAAATAAATAAGATTTCTTGTTTTAATCAAGCCATCAGGTTTTTAACTGTAACAAATTTTAATATACAGACACTCTTTCGAATTATTGTACTGTGAAAAAAATATTTTTATGCAATTAGTTTTAAATCATAACGAAGATTTTACACATGTAAGCGTTTTTTTAAATACTTTGTATTATTAAAGTCTTACATAAGGAAACTTTTAGTGTTCTCTCTGATGAAGAATATAATCAGTTTTGAAATATTGCACTAAAATAAATGTAAATTCTGATTATAATAGTTTTTTGGCCGTTTAAATTTACCTATTTTTATAAAGTAAACTAATATTGAAATCTGTTGTTATCAAATTTAAAAGTCCGCATTGGGTGAAATAATAGGTATTATCGTAACAAACTATGGTAGTTGACATAAAAATGCAAATTTGTTTTGTAAACAGTTTACCTGTTGCGCTATTTAATATATTTTAACATCCTTTGAGATTGTAAATTTAACATTTTCTTTTTTCTCAGTGTAAATTCTCAAGCAATTTAATTGCGCAAAATATGACAATCATATCTTATTCCTACTAATAAATTTACCTTCATTTCGTGTAAACAAAAGTAATTCAGTTAAAGCATATAACTTGACAAATTTATTTTATATTTGCATATTATTGGCTAAAATCATTATATAAATTTTAACCTGCTTCAGAAGCTGTTCAGAATTAAACATTGTGTTATAATCTTCTAATTAAATAAATTTTGAACTACGAAATTGGTCTAAAATGGGTGTTTTACAACTACGCATCTTTTTGGGTAATTCCTTTTATAATTTTAATTAATACATGTATAACAGAATAGTTCGATATTAATCGCATAATCGCATATAATATGAAAAATAATAGTAATAACAATAATAAGATTTATTGATAGCAGTAGAGCATATCATAAAATTATTTTGCAAAGTAATTCAGAAATAACCAATAAATCAATTCCCACAAAAGCCTAAGCTTGTCCGTGGTGTTTGTTTACATTTTTTCATATTACATACTTTTAAAATATTATTTAAACTAAGGAAGGGGAATGGAGTTAAAATTAACGAAAAATATCTGTTAATATATTTTTAGGTGTATTACGGAAAAAATGTTTAACTTTTATTTTAAATTTAAATATGTTGAAAATATTTTTTATTTCCTCAGTTAGAATATTAAAAAACTTTGAACGTCTGTATGTAATAGATTTTTGTCCAACTTTTTCTCAAAATAATATGTTTTTAACAAATTACATTCTTTTGCTCGAATAAAGTATTTATGACTTACATATACTATTTGGTTTTTATCTTTATATTGAAATGTTACAACTTTAAGAAAGTATAGTTGGTCAACATCTAGCAAACTTGATTCTTTATATAAATTATTCAGTTGCATATTTCATATCTTTATTCATATTTCTTAATTTTCAATAAAATTGTTGATTCTAGAGAAATTCGACATTATTTACTCGTTAATTTGGTCATATAACTTTAAAAGTTGTATCACGATTAATTTTATAATTGTAATTTCCATTTCATATTATATACGAAACATTAATATCTTAGATGTTTTGAAACTTTTATTGAAGCCTGCAGAGGATTTATTTACTTTTTAATTGAATCGTTAAATTTTTTGGTGTAGAGTTTAAACTTACATATTAGAAATTGCATTTTACTACAAAACTTTATATTATCAGTTATGGCAATAAGTCTTTGTAGACGAATTGTGAGAGACAAGTTATGGAGTTAGCGTTGTGGGACTTGAGCTGGGGAGGGCGAGTTTTGCGGACGAATTGCGGAAGATGTGTTGTGATGGACGAGTTGTGGAGGGATGAGTTGTGGAGAATTAAGTTGGGGTGAGGACGAGTTGTGAGGAGTGAGTTGTAATACGAGTTCTGACATACCAGTCGTGGCATACGAGTTTTGAAGACAAATCTCCACTTGGCAGCGGTGTTAACTCATTGTTGCTAACAATTTACTACTTATTAAGGTTTCGGAAACCGAAAACTCCCTTTACCCTTAGTGCTTCAAGCGACAGGTATTTGTAGAAGCGGTTGAAATTTTACCAAGGCATATAGGAAGATGTAACGCAATTATTGAAAAACACCAACTACATAGAAGTCAGATACCCTTTTATTCCAATTGAAAGCAAGTAGTGGTTTGTTTACGTATTGTTTCCCGATTGCGATTGAATTAAATGTATTATACGGGGTGTATCCTTAATAGCGGATAGTATTTACCCCACACAATTCTGCATCAAACACTATGTGCTGACAGTAGATGCAATGTTCTACTGCCTTTTAGCCACCTATGATTTCTACAGAAGCACAGTTGCTGCTTGTGTTTTGTGCTGTAAAATGAAAGTGTAGAATCGCTGAACACTTTATTTAATTTAGTACACTTAGTTTTATGTATTATAACATTATAAGTACCAATGTGTTAAACTGC
>JAHWXV010421120.1:0-10692 GCA_024586415.1 Phrixothrix hirtus
AACCTACATATGTTTCGGTCACTAAATTATATGACCATCATCAGGGTGTATATTTTAAACGTGTAACATGAACAAGTAAAATTTAAAATATCTAAAATGTATTACTTCAATAAGAAGTTTAATATAGATCATAGTCAAAGGTTCTATAACACTTTTAACACGTTTAAAATATACACCTGGTGATGGTTATATAATTTAGTGACTGAAACATATGTAGGTTTAATATGCAGAATAAACATCCCGGGAAACTAGGTTTTAAGTCTTTGGTTATATTTAAAATAATTTATGATTTTGAGAATAAATAACCTTGAAATGTTTTTTTCTTCTTTTAGTTAATTTTTGCACCAGAGTAACTAATCAAGCTTTTCTAAATACTAAATAGACTAAAAAACCAAATATTTTTGTACAAACCAATTAAGTGCTAAAAAAATCTGAAATAGTTATTTTTATATACAAGATGGCCTTCGTTCATTTATAAGATAAACATGGCTAAAGGAAAATGAAACTTTTGGCACTATTTTAAATATACAATAAATACTAAAGGTTCTCGAATTACCCAATTTCTTTTAAATAATAATTACAAATATACTTTGCTTTAAAGAGGTTTCAAGAATTTATTCGGGTAATAAATACGATTATGATAAAACTTATTAAAACCTGAAATATTTAAACAAGTGCTCACTGATACGAATTGGCAGCTGACATGTCATGAATATATTTCCTAACCTAAAATCTGTAATATGTGATGTTTTTAAGTAACACAATAAATTGTATCGTTTCTTATACATTATTTTGTAAACATAAGTAATTACTGCTTATGCATTTATAGCAGTTGTGTCGTACTTTAATACCTTTGTTACAACGACCTTTTCATCGTTTTAGAAATTGGAGACATTTCATTATCAGTTGTTCCCATTATTACTGCATAACTTTTTATCTTTCATTGGAAGCGTCCTGAGTTTGTAATCGTTAAATAACTACTTAAAAGAAAACTCATAATAATAACACGTTTGACTTTCTAACAATAAGTTCATTAAAAAAGTAGTTTTATTAGAGCTCTAGGATACACGCTATATTTTTGTGTTTCAAATACAGTTATATTACATATACTATTAGAACCTCATAGCTAGTTATAAAAAAAGCCCTAGAGTATTACATCTTCATCAATTTTTTAAATCTAGATGCCTTAACATTTAGCTAACTAAAAACTTTTTAGCTTTAAACATCTTTATAAAACGCAAATGTCTTAAATAAGCAATTTATTTTTCATCATAAGGGTTTTATAAAGCTGTTTCTAATAAGTGCCCAGTAGACTCTGTTATTTAGCTGTTACAATGTGGTTAAAACTTATTAACTAAGCCTAATAACTTTATAATGGCAAGTTCTAATTTCGGCCATAATTAAACTTTTATAGAACCAATAAAAGTGCTAAAAGGTCAAATGGAATTTGAAATGTTACTTGAGTATAAATTACACAAAATACAAATTAATGTAAAGGTGTTATTAAAATCGTTATATTGTTATAAAAACAAAATTTTCAAGCATTGTAAAATAGCAGTTTATAATAAAACAAAGACAGAATGCTAAATTATTTCCCAAATAAAGTAATTACTCTGATCCCTCACAAAGAAACAAATTAGATGGAATTTGATATTTGTGCTTATTATTGTGTTTATTATTACTACAGTTACTTTACAGTCATTAGTGATTATTGCGGTAATTTAAGATATAATTAAGTACTTAAATATATTCTGTTTTAAACTATACAGCTACTGATAGAGAGCATGATATCTCAATTCCGTGCCCCATTGATATAGTATTTAGTGTATTTTCCTCTATGCCCAAGGAAGGCGGGAGCAAACGCGTATGATGTTGGTAACTTTTTCATAGAAAAATGTTATTTTTCGCACGCTGAAAGTCCTCAGTGGCAGTAGAACTCCTCCACATTCGGAAATATTTTAGTAGCCATGGCGAAATAGCCACAGTAGTTCAAGTCAAGCGGGACAATGGAATTCCCGCATTCAAAAGTCACAGCCCTAAAATAAGATAAAAAAATAATTTTTTACTTACATTTCTGAAATAAACGATTTCGATAAAGTTTTTGCTGACATGAATTCATTGGAAACCCTTACATTCAGATTTAGATGAAATTTGACAATTTTGTAGGGAAATTCAAGGTAATTAGTATCTGTTTGCGGAGAATAGCCTCCTTTGAAGCTCATGCTGCCCTTCTCTATTTGTTCAAATAGCTCAAAAACTACTTAATATCGCAAAAAAGGTTTAGCAGTAACACAGCAAGTACTGCTTGTTTATTTGGATTGCGGCTAAGATTGAACTAGAACTGTTATAGTAATTTCGCCAGACCTACTAAATTTTTCAGAATTTGGAGGGGTTCCACCGCAAGTAGGGATACTTAATTTTCCAAATATCATATTAATACGGGAGGCAAGGATTTACATTCTTATCCGAGATGAAGGAGTGTTTTGAAAGTGATGCCACTGGAAAGTTTACCGACCTCGATTAGATTTGAATCAGCGCCCTTTGAATGTGTAGGAAAACATGCTAACCACTACACCAATCGGCGACGGTGCACAGTAAGACTACACAAACATAGCATTAAGGGCAGCAACGCCCAATTACCACTATAATTCAAGGACTAACTTTTTGCTAATGGGGTCTAAAGGTTGTTTTATGTAGGTAGAATCCTGTTATGTGCTGTGATAGAGCCTTTTATTGCCAATATCAGTTTCACAGCTGTGTATTCACGGTGTATTGCGCATACCTGTTTATATACGACAGTTCTTATTCAGTTTGAAGTTTGTATACTAGGGCTATCCAGAAATCCGATTACGTTTTCGTCTATAGCCGCTTTGAGCGTGTGCAGCGCACCCATCTTGATGTCTGCGCGTTTCTTGGCTCAGTTAGCATCCAGCCGTGTTAGAGCGAAGTTTGTGTCGTTATCCGTGAGTTGCGAGTTGTGAGGTGCGGTCTGTAATAAGGTTTTTGTTAGCGAAAAAATGTAAATCTATTGAAATGTTTCGACAACTGTGTGAGGTGTACGGGAACTATGTTATCACTGACTGTGGAGTGCATCAAGGGTGCATTAGGTTTAAAAATTGCCGAAGTAACGTGCACAACGAAGAGCGAAGTGAACGACCAAGCATTGTGACTGATGAAATTGTTGCAAAAGTCGATGAAGAGGTTAGAAAAAAGCGCAGATTCACAATAACAGAGCTTTCACTCAGTTTTCCACAAATTTCAAGCAGTTTTTTGCATGAAATTTTTCCTCAGATACTAGGATACCACAAGTTTTGTGCAAGAAAGGTTCCAAAACTCCTGACAGAAAATCACAAGAATCAGCGTATGGCAATGTCATTAATATTTCTGGACGCTTGCGACAAAGATGGCGACTCATTACCGGATTGAATCGTAACAGAAGATGAGAAGTGGGTCAAACATGTGAAATGCGAGACCAAATAGCAGTCTATGGAGTGGCGGCACACAGACTCCCCAAAAAAGCCGAGAAAATGCATGCAAACCTAGTCTGCAAGGAAAATTTTTGGGACAGGAGAAGCATGCTTCTTATTGATTTCCTTGAACGTGAAACAACAGTAAACGCTGCGAGGTATTGCAAAACTTTGAAAAATTTAGGAAGAGTTATTGAGAACAAGCGTAGAGGAAAGTTGAGTTCAAAAACTTTATTTTTTCACGATGACGCCCTACCACACACGAAAAATCGCACCCGACCAGTCTTTGAAGGTTTTCGGTGGAAGGTTTTCCTTCATCCACCATACAGCCCGGAACTTGCACTCAGCGACTTCCACCTCTTCCCAAACATGAAATCTTGGCTCGCAACTCAGCGCTTTGATGACGATGAGGAACGGAGGGAGGGCGTGACTAATTGGTTGAAGTGTCAGGCAGCAGAATTTTATGACAATAGAATTTCAAAGGATATTTACCGCTATGATAAGTGCTCCTTTCAAATGTTTATAATAAATTTTCTTTCTTGTACTGAGTTTTTTTACAACGAAACGTAGTCGACTTTCTGGGTAGCCCTCATATAATGTGAGGTTCAAGCATATTAGACAGAGCTGTACTGCACTGTAGAATATTTTAATGACAAACACAAAATGCATCTTTAAGGCCTACAGTACTACTATTCTTACTCAACATACTGATTGAAATGCTCGCGTCCTTTTCAAAAATGTATTAAATACAGAACTGATTGCACCATGTACAACGTAGAACAGCGGGTTTCGCAAAAATAACTTATAATCGGTCTTAAATGTATCTGCCTTTCAATTACCTTGGATACTGACAATTGTTACAACAGAAAATAGCACTAGGATATATTTAAGAGAAGGTGAAAAGGTGGGGTGTCTAAGCCGATGTTGTCATTTATTAATATTACCACTTTTGTTCCAAGAATATTTGAAAATGTTAAAGCGTCGTGGTAACGAATGCATTTGTATGATGAAATTTTATGTTATATGTCATTACATTTACTTGGTCCAAAAACACTTTGAAAGTTCCTTTCATAATCTAAATCATAAACATTGAGCGGCTGTTGAAGCCGTTTGGTTTCGCATTATTCTACTAGAACGACTATTTGCTAAGAATAGATTTGTAAGCCAACTTTTGAAATGCAATGGCGTCAATAGTGAAAACTAGTGTGTGTTATTCTAGTTCACTAAAGTTAAAAGCACATTTTGACTTTTTTAAATAGAAAATCAGATTAAAGAGGTTCACTAAAAAAAAAAGTCCGCATGACCTTATCGCTATGAACGACTGAACAGCGATTTTAACACAATTATCATCTAATGCAGTTCTACTACGATATAATTTTAGGTTAAATCATCTCTACTCCACATTTTCGTTTTCAAATTGCGATATCTTTAAAATAAAATCGATATGTCACTATAAACCGGGGAAATTAGACCAAAAAGTTCTGTGGTTCGGAATAATTAGAATAATAATTAGGTCTGCATTAGCTGCAATCTCCAAAAAACTGGCGCATTTTTAGACTTTTTTCAGCTTTTCGTAAATAATTCACAAAATACGTTTTGTACAACAAAAATACTATTCGTACATTGTAGAGCATTAAATTCGGCGTCGACTAAGTTCCTTAACTTCAAAAAGTGGTGGGAAAAAAAGTGTTGAAAAGCTGTTTCGAAGAACCTTATTTTTACTTTTACCCAAATTGTAGAGCGTAAAATTCTGCATGGATTGGATACCTACCTATACTTTAGAAATTGATTAAAAATTAGTGTTGGGCTTGAAATCAATCTTATTGGATGCGAACGCGCGCAAATCTTCAACGCTCTATTGTTTTTATATCGATTGTCAGTTGAGATAAGCGTTGCTGCTTGTCTCTGTGCGTAGTATCAGTGGACGACTTGAATGTGGTAAAATGACAGCTGCTATAGAGTTCATATGGGACTTCATGATGAAAAATGAGAAACCGTGCTAATTCACGTTCAGCGACATTTTGGAAGGTTGCTAAGAAAATATTCCCATGGCACGTAATCAATGAACGCACAATTTTATGCTCTACAATTATTATATAAAAGTAATTTTTTGTAGGAAGCGAATGTTGCAAGTTATATTTCAACACAATTTGAAAAATTATGCTTTTTCGAAACAGCTTTTCAGAACTCCTTTCAACCGATTTTTGAAGTTAAGGTATTAAATCGACTCAGAATTTAATTTTGTAGAATTTACGAAGAATAATTTTTTTGTGGAAAACGTATTTTGCGAGTTATTTACGAAAAACTGAAAAAGGTCCAAACGTTTGGCAGTTTTTTGGAGATAGATGCTAATCCTGGACCCAGGAAATTAGGGAGAATTTTAAGTAGTCAACTTAGTAGTAAAACAAAACATTTAAAACATTTTCCAGCTCTCTTCTAATTATTTCGACCCAAATGTCTAATTTTCCTCGTCTATAGATCATTTTGGCGCATTTATTTTGAAACGAAAAGCATTCTCATAAAGAACATTGAACTTCGAAAACGGTTTACAACGTCTTAAACCAAATTGATACAATAATAAATTTTACGCAACGTTTATCGAGCACGTATGGTTAATTTACTTAATTTTAAATCGCTATTCTCAGACGTAAGTCTTTCCTTTTCGATATCTGTCCACCTGTTGTTACTATCCGCAATTAATTACACTGTCTCTAACTTAAGTTATGCAAGCACAGTTTTAAATAATAACAGTATTTAAGTTTAATACAAATTGCTGTTATTACACCTTAATGTTTGTATACCGTAACTTATATCCTTTTAAATAAATTTTCAAGTGCAAATTCTGCATCAAATATGTTGCATAACAAAAGAGGCTTTCATTTTGGTTGTATGAGTATAACTACTAAAACCCAAACTTTTGTCGATTTTAGATATTTCACAAATTACACGAATTTAACTAAAATCTTTGCAGTAACTACAATGTATTCAAAAGCATTTATGATAAAATTTTAACATAAATTACTTTTTGTTAATTAATTCATAATTAGTTTATGATCCTTAAGTTTGTACTAAAAAGGGAGGTAATATACAACTAGTTATTTTTGCTACAAATTGTGATTCGTAGTTAAAAATAGAGTAGATAGGCACATACTTGCAAATACTTTTTTCAATTTAGATTAAGATTTGCCAGGGGCTGGTGCTGACTAACGAACCGTATACACGCATATTAAATATTGTTCCTTTTTCCAAGGATTCCTGTGCTTAACAAATATGGTTACGATATTATAGCAATAATTAATACTAAATAATTTGAGAATTTAACTAATTCTAGTTTACTATAAATAAATTATGTATAAAAGAAATCCACATCGCATCATAATTTCAAAGAAGTTACCAAATCCATATTGCATGAGAATAATTTAGCAGAAGCATAAACGAAAGTTCAAGGAAAGAATTTAAGGAACTAACAAGTTTACTATCAATAAAAGATTGCTCCCATTTCCTGAAACTCTATATTTTTCGCGTAAATAACCCCAAAACAAAAATATTTAGCTTTTATATGGATTTCTTCATGCTTTCAGAAGCATTTGCCTTAACACCCTTCAAATTTATGATCTCCGCCAATATTTTTTAGCATACTAGTAATTAACGTTTATTGACAAAAATTGCCTGTTTAAGTATACAACATATACGGAAAACAAATATTTGATGAGAATTTCTTAACATACAGAGTGTCCGATTATTACACCGAAAGCTCTTGACTGCAAGTTTGGCGGATTATGCAGAGGCGATTTATCAAAAAAAAGGTAGGTAAACAGCATTTAGTTTTCGAGTTATAAGGCTTCAAATTTTATGGAAAAATTGTTATTTCTTTACTGTATCCAAGCTAATCAACGAATTTTTTTCAAACTTGGTATGCTATTGTGTGATATTAGAATGGTCCTTATGCTATAGTATCGTTAAAATTTACAAATTGTATCACTTGTTCCCATTGGTATGCTACTTTTGGAAAGCTGAGAACTTTTTATACCGTCAACATTTTACAAATTTGATGCCAACACATAAAATCAAGCTGAGTTTCTAAAAAAATTTCCTTCTTGCAATTTTTTTGTAAAATTGACGATTTTCGAGGGAATCCAGATTCTTAAAACACTAAATTCCGCTTTTTTTTACGTAACTAATACAAACAACCCGAGGTGACGGAGAAACACGGCGTATTTTTGTTAAAACAAATTAAGCTAGTTATGTGGTAATAAAACTGAATCAATGTTATTTCGTCAAATGCAAATAAAAGGCAATGTCATTTTATAACACATTTAATTCAAAAAAGATCTGACAATTAACATTTCAATTGAATTAGAGCGTCTTAGTCAAAATCTAAATCACAGTAAGATATCTGCAAGTGCATTATTTATTTAATTTCATTTTAATATTTATTCAAATTGTCCCTCATTGCAGCGCATACAAGCATTAACTCTACGGAGTAGAGATATTGGCACGTTTGTAAAAATACCAGGTGCGTGCCAAATTTCATTTAATTCTGGCTATATTCTCTCCCACAATTCTTCTCTATTGGTAACGGGTCTACTATAAAATTTTCTTTTAAAGTTTACCAAAAGAGAAAGCCCATCGGGGTAAGATCCGAAGATCCAAGGGAGGCACGGAAGCATCATGTCTTCTGCCAAACCATCTGCCAGTATAATTATTATTAAGAAGCTCTGACAGGAATCGTAGAAGACAACTGGGCCAATAACAAAATCTCCAACAATTCCAACCCAAACATTAATGGAAAATTGTCGCTGGAAAGTATTTAGGCGAATTTATTTTGGATTGTCGTCACCCCATATGTAGCTATTATGGAAATTACTCCATTACTAGTAAAACATGATTCATCAGTGAACAAGATTTTGCCCAGAATAGCATGCTCCTCTAGGAAGTGGTTTTGTATTCATTCACCAAGCTGCAATCGCGGAGCGTGATCAATTTCAAGTAGTTCCTGAACACGTTGAAAATGAAATCGTCTGAGGGACTGTTCCTGAAATGTTCGATGAACGATAAACCTGGGAACATTAACCTGTTTATCCACTCTTCGTATACTCCATGCTGATCCTCTTTAATGACTTTAAGAATATCCTTTTCATCTTCGGCAGTTATTTTACGTGGTCGACCAACATCAGTATCTGATGTTTCCATGTTCCAAACTCTCTTAATCTTCGATCTACGGCAACAAGCGTTGTATAATGTGGAGCACGTCTATCAAGGGGCCTCTCAGCACACATTGGTGCTGATCACAAGCAATTCATTCTGCACTCTCCTAATATTAAATGCATATCTGCCAATTTACTGAAGGAATACTCCGTAATAAAAGGAATATTAAAAATAACAAACGAAACCAATGAAAAACTACACCAAAACTGATTTAGAAATGTCACGCAAAACCGATAAACGTTTAATTAGTTAAACGTTAGAATGACATACTAGCTTCATTTGTTTTATCAATACTGTGCTTTGCTTCTCCGCCACCTCGGATTGTTTGTATTAGTAACATAAGCAAAGCGAAATTTAATGTTTTAATGAATCTGGATTTTCTCGAAAATTGTTAAGTTTACGAAAAAATTGCAAGAGAGTTATGTATCCTAACATGATTACATTTCAATGATAAGAAATGTCTGCTAAATGTGCAAGTTTAGATTATAAACTCTCTTGCAACACAATTTAACTTTAAGTACATCTTGTGACGTTGAATGTAAATGTTTTACAGAAACAAATAAACTTATGACTTCCGGTATTTTTAGTTTTTGAAAACTCTTTTCTCCGATAAGAAAAGGATCCTCGGAAGGGCTATAGGCTTACTAGTCTTTGTTTTTAGAATCTTAATTCACTAGTTCCAAAAATTGTGTAACCGGTTGCAGCTCACGCAGCCACCGAAAAGGAGCATAGTCCGTCAGGGCGAAGTGCAGCTGTTGACCCATCCAGTTCATTGCGGTCATTTTGTTATTAAAACATAGGTTCCGCCACCATGTAGTCCTAAGAAACTTTCACAATGAACAAGTCAGAACTCTATTTTATTGTTAATTAAAATGAAAGATTATTTTGCACATTAAATTTAAGAAGATTAAGAAACATTTAATAATCAATAAATAAAATATAGTTTTAAATTTACCAACGTAGTATTAGCAATTATTTCTAAGACCATATTGTCTGTAGTTAGCGTGAGATTCGGCGCGAAAATTATTTTCGATTAATATTCCAGCTAAATTGGCTTACAAAAGATTTAGGAACCCATAAATTTACACTAAATACATTAATTTATATTAAAATAAAATAATAACGTAGTGATTTGCTTTAAACAAATCATTTTAATGTTATTCGTAAATAATTATACCTTTACATCTGTAAAATAACATTTTTGTAAAAAGCAGAAAATTCATCTTTTAAATATTTTTATAACTAACGAAAACGGAAAAATCTGTTGACAGCCTCAAATCAATTTCAAAACCAGCCCAACTTGTTTTAAAAACCACGGCCACTTCAAATTATCCCAATAGTCAAAATCAACCACTTTCTCAAGACAGTTTTCCATTAGGATTTCACGTTAGTTTACTTAATGAAATTCCAATTTATCTCGGTAAAGAAACTGGACTGATGGAATATATCCGTGCAGTAGAAGACCTCTTTACTCAATTTTTTCAACCGCAAAACCCCAACGCCTACATAAATAGATTGCTACTTTCAGTAGCGCGAAATCGTCTAAAGGGCCCCGCATTAGAAGTCATCACAGGTCAGACGTTTAATCCTTGGCATGAATTAAAACAAACATTAATTAGTAATTTTGGTGACCAAAGATCCGAATTAACTATTAAAATAAGTTTAACCCGTTTAAGGAAATAACAAAAAGAATCACCCCTAAATTTTTATAACAGAGTTAGTATATTACTTGCTACTATAAACTCAAAAATTGCATTAGGAAATGAATCCGACGAAATTAAGGAATATAAACATTCGAATCTAAAAATTTAGGTTTAAAAACCTTTATATCAGGCTTGAATGAACTTCTCGCTTCTTTCATTCGTTCACTTTCCCCCACAACACTAAAAATTTCATTAAATTTCGTTAAAGACGAACTTGATATCCGATATTTCCAAAACATACATAATAATCAAACACAATCGAAATTACCTGTAAACACTATACGAAATAATAAACCCAATTTTTCAAGACCGAT
>JAHWXV010421163.1:0-12779 GCA_024586415.1 Phrixothrix hirtus
ATCCCAAGACGGATACCAGTGCAGGCACTGTACTGAGAAAGAAACTTTGTCACATGTCTTGGGATATTGTCAATATGGTTCGTTATTACGTGACCGACGCCACAATGTAATTCGGTCTATTATTGCTAATTCTTTAAAGACCCATTTTGAAATATACGAGGAAGTAACATGTATAGGTATTAACAGCACTAATAGAAGAATTGATATTTTAGCGATAAATAGAAAGCAAAATTGCGCTTATATAATTGACCCTACTATTAGGTTTGAGAAAAGTAGTTCACAACCATCGGATGTTGATACAGAGAAGAAATTAATATACAATCCTACCGTTCTATACTTTAAAGAGAAATATAGAATTCACGAGGATATTGAGGTAATTGGATTATTTATTGGTACAAGAGGTACAATATCAAAAAATTTTGTAAGATTTGCAAAGCGGTTTTTTATTTCGATGACTACCGTTAAATTTATTGCTGTTGAAACATTGAAATTTTACGTTTGCATTTGTACTCTACATCTAATAGCAGTAACTAAGTTCTTAATTTATATATCTTTTATAATTACATTAGTTTCATTTTTATTTAGTTTAAATAATTTGTTTAAGCAGACCAATTTGTTGGTAAGATGTTATTCGTTTTAATAAATGTATATATATATATAATGTATATTACCAAATTGAAACTGCAGTTTTTCTTTGTAATCAATTAATTAAGTACATTTATTTTATTATTTTTGGTATTAACAATTTGTACCTTCAAAAAGAAGTCAGAACCTTATTGATAATATAGTTCCTTGTATGTTTTACGCAACTTAATTTTCGGTTTCTTAAAGAACATATTACTTGTATGTGTATTTTGTAGCAGTCTGCGTCTTCCCTTCTTTATTCGAACAACGAAGTGTGAACCAAATTCCAGCGACCAGCCCAAATGGATAAGAGGTGGTAAAGTTACAAGGAAATCAATAATCAAAGCTCTGCCTAAGTATTTATTTGCATTATTTATCTCATTTCAGGTAGAATGTTATTATTAATTTTTTTCTTTAAATAATTTTGTTATTAATTAAATCTTGATTACAACCTGTTTGTTTTCTTTCCAGTGTGCATATTTATTATCCTCAGAAACAAATAGTATCCACTATTTCACTACATAATTCTTTTCTATATAGCGGAATGTACCATCTGGTGCCCTTAAACTATAATCTATTGAATGCTGTTTAAGTGCAAATCTAACGCACCCTCCTATAAAGTCTCAGAGCTAGCTAACGTAACTAATATCACGTTATAAGGACGAGGTAATAGGCTACAACTTATGGAATTCAAAGTGTTTTAAAATAACAAAAATGCAATAAATTATACTATTAGTACAGTACTAAATGTTTCTAGAAGGCAACACAGTCGAATAAAGTTTTCAGGGAGCGTATCTACAAGAACAAAGATCTAGGTTGAGCAATTAGGAGTTAAATAGTGTATTTTAATAGATTTAAATTCTCAATTAAGAATTAAAGTTAATACTACAATTAATAATTCCCAAATGTTAATTTCAAGTAGTCGTATTTAATTAAATTTTTTTAGAAATCCAATGCACAGAACGAGGCTACTAAAATGTGGAAATTAAAACGCTAAATTTTGAAACGTTCATAAAACGAATTCGAACATTACTAACAGTGTAATTTTAAAAAGATTTGAATCGACTAACAATAAATGTAAAACATATCGAAGTTATGTGTTACAGCACAAAGTATAAAGGTAATCAAAATGTTGGCTATTGTGAAATAACCTATATAGCGTTTATAGATTACTTTTAGTTACGTTGTCGTTAAGATGGATATAAATTTTATAAGTTTGATTACCACATTTCAGGTAAATGTGGATCTTGTAAAACTTATAAAGATCATTTTACTATAAAATTCATATAAATATAAGTGAATGTTTATTATGTTTGTTTAATAAAATTCGTAATTATAAATAAACATATTTGCTGCATAACTTGCAATATTTTATAAAAGGGTGATAAATGTAAAGCACAAAAGCATTCATTCGTTCTGATCGGTAGGATTACATCTATACTGGGCCAGCAGAGATAAATTCTTCTATATTTTACAGGAATTGTCAACGTTCAGGCATGCATATAACTCCCGTTCCTATAATAGTTGTATTCGCAATATCACAAGCACTAAGTGTCCTATCCAACATTCAGTGTTCGCTCCTGCGAAAGACAGATATTGATGACCCTCTGGTCGTCACATGCTCACAAATGCTCCAAACACGTGTCAGTAATTTAATGATGTCTGTGTACATATAGCTCTCTGGTATAATGATTTCCCAACCTGCACTAAATACTAAATACTATTATCGGAATTAAAACTGGAAATTCTGGAAAATGTTTAATAATTGAAAACTCGGTAACCATTAATTAGATTAACTACAGCAAAACTGTTACCAGTAAATCCCAATTTATAACGGAAAAGCGTAGGGATAATGCTGAAAACCTAACCATAAACAAATTGAAAAATGAAGCCCTCTATAAGCTATAAAAGTTACAGGGGTAAAGCAAGCCTTCTGCAACAATAACCCTCTTGGTGAAGTTATTCGTTTGCATAATTAATGTAAATGTAAAGCCTAATATTTCAGCGACCCTCCAGGTACCGGAATTTGTATTCACGCATGAATTCATTACGGAAGTAGTTAAAAAGGAAAATAAGTTTAAACAAAAATATTAACGTTTAGTTGGAAGTAAGCACTCCTTCAGTTCACTCGAGTTGGAAACGGGCTGGTTTTTCATCTCAGTAAATCTTTTCTGTCGCCTAAGCTTAGATTTAAACTCACAAGCTGGAGGCTTCTTTCGAATATTTATGGCTGCATAACTGAGTTTAAAATTTTAAATAAAATAAAGTATACCATCGTGAAAGCTATAGAATAATTTTATAACTATAAGGATTTATAACTACTTGAATTCTTTTTATGTATATATTATGCCCTAAAGAATATCTTATACACGAAAAAAACATTTTTAAAATAAATTGCGTTTTCAATAACAATCAACATCGTCATTACCACAACACATTTACGGTATAAAATCTCTATTATATAAGAAGTAAATTATAAAAAGCACATTTATGAAATTTAGAGTTAAAATTCTGAACCGGAGTTGAAATTTAAAATTAGAAATATATACTAGTTACTCCAAATTTAATTTTCCATCTTAAAATGGTGAATGTTATCACTGGGATTTCTGCTCAAGACGAATAATAATTCATTTGATATTGAACATCGTTTTATATAAAAGGAAACCAAAACTGTTCCAGTTCAATTAAATTGGTATTTGATGGGTATAATTCTACAGTTAGTTTCAGTATTTAGTAACTATTGACCTCTATAAATCTGCCTGTATAAGTACCAACCTCGACAAGGAGTCTGGACAAACTTAATTTTAGAAAATAAATTTTAAAGTATCTACATATCTTACGATAAATAGGGCAATATAAATAATTTACTGAGGATCAAGATTTTATCTTATTGTGACATGGCGATAAATATAGCATATGTGTTTATTATATTGGTCAGGACAAAATAAATATATTTGTATGGCTTTTATATTGTTGTATTCGGAATCAAAGCTGCATTATTGATAACGTACAGTATTGCAAATAAATTAGTTTTAAACGCGACTGCATTTATACTGTTCGAAAAATAAAGCAAAATCAATTATATTTTCAATTAAAAATATTACACCTAATACACTTATTTCTTTAAATTATAAACTAATAATGTGGTGTATTCAAATTATTAATTAATGGTAGCACAAGGGTTAACGCATTTGAGATCTAATTTAGAGGACCGGCGTTTAAATCCTAGCCAAGCAAATTTTTATACAATTTTCTTATGGCATTTTTGAAAATTATTATTAATTAGTAATTTCAATAGTTTTGTTGTTCTGCCACATTTAAATAGTTACATTCACTTTTTCACTTATTTAATTAATAATATTCTATTTACTTATATCAGAGCTATTATTTTTTGTACTAACTTATCTACATATTAGTTTCAGTTATATTCTCACACTTCGCAAATTAGTTAAACAAGACCTATAATTAATAAACATACAATTTAGTAGTAACTACGAAGAAAACAAAAAAAATATTTCATAGCTGTAACTGGTTTATAGATGAAGAAAATGGGGCTGCCAAAATCGAAAATTCGCCGCTGTAGCTCACCATCGGATGCTTTTAATATTTTTTTTCATAACATTTTGAACAAAATGATGCACTACAGAATTTTAGTAGGCCAGCGTGACGCTAGAAAAAGAAATACGTAAAGTACGACAAGATATTTGTTTTCAGGCTTGATTAATCATAAGCTGAATTTAGCTCATAGCAAATTATTTTCTGACTTCTAACGCTATGTATCTATTAACTATAGATTAGGAGAACATATAAATGCCATAGACGACACAAATAATGAATGCACAATGTGCCCAACAACGACTGATAAGCAATTTAGTTCTCATACACAATGCTACAAATTTATTTAGTGTATGTAGAATAAACTTAACAAACATCATATAAAGGTATTTTGAATGTATTAAAATGAATTCGGTTTGACTATCGATATATTGGTATATGCGAAATTATTAATGTATTACCCATTGCGTGGAATTCAATTTCACATTAAAACGCTTTTACATCTCCTTAGTAGACGACAGCAAATGGAAAAAGATGAGAATCCGAAAGTTCATGATTGGCGCTGTAAGGGGGATAATCCAGACTTTCCCACTGAAACCGATCCAGTAGCGCAGTTGTCCTTGCTGCAGAGTGTGGCCGAGTGTTATCGTGAAGCAAGCAGACCTTAGCTGCGGTTTTGGATGGTCCGTCTGAATTCATTGTTATTCTTTGAGGAAGAAACTCAACCAAAATGACGCCTTTTCGATCCCAGAAGACTGTAGTCAAGATTTTTCGGATTGTCGAAATGTTTAAACTTTCGTGGTATCGTTGATCATTTGAAATGATACCAATCACTGAATTGTCATTTGGCCTCTATGGTGTCCAGCATATAAGACTTAACAGCAAATACGTCTTGGAATGCGCGACAAATAACGCTTATAAAACATGTGTCTAGATTGAATAGTTTTCGAAGTATTTACAATTAAAGTTTAGAGACCAAGCCTGCTTTTTAACTTGGCCTACTATGTTCAACAAGAAATTACTGACCGACTACATCTTATACGAGTGCATAACTGAAGGCGAACGAACTTCTGGATTCGGTATGTCGCATACAATTTCAGCTCACCGTTAAAAAGTGTCCTCAGCTGATTACTAAATATATTAATACGCTAGTTAGTATTTAAAATTAATAAAAGGTTTGATTTTCTTCGTTAAAATTTCTGTGATCTTTTATTTTGGAAATTTATAATTTATATTATTGAATATGGAAACGTTTTTTAAATAACTTTCGCTTCTAAAATTGTGCTACATTGTTGTAAGCCGCTTAAATACAATCTAAATTGGTTTTAATGAATATCTTCATATTGTAATATTTCCAATCAATTGTTTGTATATCATTTAAAATTTGTGAAAATATTAAAAATCTAAATAGTAAATAACTGCATACAAATTTAATGTAATTTGTATGCAGTAATACATATTTTTTATACAAATTAATGTTGAACAAATGGGATTTCATACATGCCTACTAAAACAAAAACTTATGTCAAGTTTAGTTAATTATTGAATACGTTTTGTAATAGTTAATCTAACAAAAATTTATAACTAATCACCAATAATTTTAAAGAACAGCACAAAAATCAATTTAAAAAAATATTTTATTGTTTCCATTAAAACCAGTGGGTTCGTTAAAGTTCATGAATACAAAACAAATTATGATATTTGTAAATAGAAAGAGAATGTTTCTTATGTTATTAATTACATTGCATAGTAAAGTACAGAATAGTGATATTTTTACGTGAAAATTTATAAAGCACTTTTTTTAATTAAATTAAAAATGTTTACAGATTTATGTTCACAAATGGCCTGGGTACACGTGTGTTAAATAATGCGCCTTATATTCTGGGCACCCTATATATGGACAGATCCCGCTTTTATCACCAGTTCCAATATGAGTAAAAACTTTATCACCGCCACTTCGTATCGCTCCAAAAGTGACAATAAATGCGCCGCGCGCTTTGTGTTGTGCTTTTCTGTAATCATTTTTGACACCCATCGTGTACAAATCTTTTTGTACTCAAGTTGTTTGGTAACAATCTCATAAATCACGCATCGCGATACTTGAAGAAATGGCATGTGAAACTTATCAATAGTAAATCGTCTGTTCTCACAAATGCAGCTGTCGACTTATCGTATCAAATTCTCTGTTATAAAATCGTGGACATTGAGCCTTTCCTCATTAAAACACCGTCTATACCACTTGCGCACATTCCTATAGTTCATAAAACTTTTTCCATAAAGCTCTATGAGCTGCTAATGATTTTAGCGGTGCAAACACTTTTTGCCTTCAAAAATCTAATCACAACACGGACTTCACCGTCGACAGAATTTTCGATCAATCAATTTAACTCAGTATTGAAACGTTCCGTTTTGTGTAAAGTTCGCTAAAGCTATTATTTTGTCCAATTTGAAATTATAGAATTTGTAATTGTACTACATACCGTACAATTTGTATATGTGCTCTTTATTTTTATTTCTGAAATGTGTATGCGTTTGCTAAAGCAGTATTCTCTTGTACTCCGTCGACCACGTAGTTAACGTTCTATTTATTATGGAAAATATTATACATAATATTTCTTTTTTACCTTCATCACAAAATGCAGGTAAAACATGCAATGTAAGTAAAATTATTTGTGAAAATAAATTTAGCATTTAATTGTTTCTCAAACTACTTGAATTATATCTGACTATGTAAATCAAAATAAATAACACCAACAGTGGCTTTTAAGACAGTCGTGCTAGTAAATTTAACGTATTTACTTGCTAACGTTCACAACGATCTTTTCAAGTTATCAATTGTCACCTACGTTTGAGATCCACACCTTCTTCGCCTATGCAACTCGTACACCCGCAGAACCCTTTTTCAAGTAGTCAGGCAAGTTTTGCAGGTGACCTCATACACAATACATTCACATCATTCTAAAGAAACATGTAAAACAATCAGTATTTTCAAATATAATACAAACAAAACGTCTCAAATTACTACAGAACACTAAAGGCTTAATATAGAATGCGTGTTAGGGCATAGATGGTGCAATAAGATAGAAACTCTCTATATACAGAAATCGTATTATAAGTGGAAAAAACTTGCGAGAGAAAATAAATAGCAGCAACAAAACAGTTGAATAATAATTACAGCAGTTACGTTAGACTTACGCTGGATATCACTTTTGAGTAAAATATAATTTTAGCAATAAAGTACTACATTTTCATCATCAAAATCAATGTCATTTATAAAACACACACTATATATAGGTAAATACAATAAAATGATGCAATGGTAATCTTAAAATCTAATTTTATTTTATATGTGGCTCTTACCAGAGCAAAAGAAAATTCTTAATAACTCAATCATAATGCTAAGGGATTTTTAAAAGAAATGGTCAGCGAAGGGATCCATCTTAATTTCATTATTTAAAGAAAATAGATATTAGCATAAAAATAAAGATATAGGTAGATAACTAAATTTAAAAGATTTGATAATTGATGTTCGAATTCATATTTATAATTATTTATTGAATAACTCGCGTTCATGTACAAAATATTAGCATATCCTATCATTTTATCTCTTAAACATAGTTAAGGCAAAATTAATTCATTTTATTTTAACAAAGTAACATTATATAGTTTATTTCGCACCTCTAAGTGTAATTTGTAAATTTTATTTAAATAAACGTGCCAATATTATGCAGCAGTATCCAGGATTATTGATATAAGTTAGTTTTAAAATCGACAATCGAACTTCGATGAAGTATTTAACCCTTAAAAATGCCCGTTACGATTACTGCTTTCATACAAGGTGTTACAAAATAAGGTGAGCTTTTCAAGGGGTTTATTTTGAAAAGAACTTTAAAAGCTTATAATGTTTAAAATTTGGAACATAGCTTATTTGTAAAGTAAAACTTATAGTCATTGTCACTGTTATCTACCTAATTACTACTATTGGTAATCTAGTCATGCCAATTAAATGCAATAAACATCCTTTTGCTGAATCTGAATATACGATTTTTTTATTTTGGTTAATTAGTATTCAATTTTAGAATTTGTAGAAATAATCCAATTTCTTAATGTTAGCTTTTGGACTCTTCGACTAAACATTTCTGATTTTCACTGGCAAATCACAAATTTCGGGTAAGCTTATTAATTACTTCAATTTCGGTTTTGGTATAGTAATTAACAGACAAACGCATAATAATGTTGCGCCTATATAAATGTTTGGTTGGTGTTTTAGCGATTAGTCAACAGTTATCTTGTCTAATATTGAGTTCTAAACCTTTAGAATTTTTAACCACACTTTCATGTGTGAATATATATATATTTCCTTTTTTTTTGTGTAAGCATTGTTAGGTTGGCGACTCCTGTGCGGAGCGTATTCCGAAATCGATGCAGCTTGGACTCGCCCAACTCTACCGATATGTAAGCTGTCCTAGCTGAATAAAAACTTGTTTTTATTACATCAACTTGTAAAATTTCATCCGCCTATTTGAGAGCGAGGCAAGTACTAAACAAAAAGTTCGCCTTTTATTCATTATTGTGGAAAGCTCTAGCGATGATATTTTTAAATATAGTCGAATAAATATTAACTTAAAATTGCCCATCTAAGTTAAGATATAGCTTTTTCTACTTTATTTTCAAAACATATACTTCCTTAATGAGTAATTTGTGAAACTGAAACCATTTTATATTCATTTGTCGCTTTTATATACAATGACTTCTTTCAGGTGTTGAATAAATAAAACCCCAAGTGAAATAACGTACAACGCATTAAAAGGGCCTCTTGTTAAATTATTGAATGGAAATATACTTATTTAACAATTTGCAATAATTGAATTATTGACCTTCAATTAAAATTTTAAAAGTTTTGCAATATTCTATGATTAAATAACAATAAAAACTAAGTCACTCTTTTATAATAAATGCAGCAACTACAATATAACTCTGTAATAACGAACTTGGAAATTGCATGCATTTTATTCATAATAAAACTGTTGAAAATGCACGTTAACGCACTTACACGTGCTACAAATTAAAACGGAATACATATTTGTATAGTATCACGTGCAAATAATTTCTCTTCGGCACGCTTCGCGTTGCGTAAGTGAGCGACGAAGTAAGTTTGTCGCTTATTTAAACGTGGAGAGTTAACTAAGTGAAAAATGTATGAGCTGCCGAGGGTGATCGAAGACCAACTAAATTACCAAAAGTTCATCAAAATTTCCGTAAATTACCACCAATTCATGCAACGCGAAGCGCGCCGAAGTGAAATGCTTCGCAGGGGTTTTACTTTTACAATTCCTATTGCTTCTCTTCGCCATGCAGCTTTGCAGAAATAAACGGATGTACATTCGAATACATGAAATAAATCCCATGCAACGTTTTTCTCTACACTTTGCGGTGTCGAGCCGTAATTAAGTAAGCGGCAAGCTTTACGCAAGTTTTACTGAACTTTTGATAATTTTGGTGATCTTCGAATACCTTCAGCAGTCTTAGAAGGGTAAAGCGTATGTATCTCATTTAGACATAATTTTATGTAAGTGTGAAACCACGCATAGGTTGTCTGTATTTAAAAATTACGATGCGTCCCACTGCATTTCAAAAATGAGCGATAAACCTTACATGTCCGACGCAATTCTTGACGCGCATTTTAAAACTCTCTTAATAGTATCTACATACTTTGTCTAGTGCAAGCAAATAAGTTTATTTATCTTCTTTGTTGACTAATTCTCAAAATTAGTTGGTCTTTTCAAATTAAGTTCGTTATAAAAGAGCCTAAAATCTAATTTACAATAATTAACGAGTTCATTGTTTCTGATCGTTCGTTATGAATGTGTTCGTTAAAGGCAAACGTGAAATGTACGTTAATAAATGTAAATCAATTCGGGACTTGAGATTTTTATAGGCGATCGTACGTTATATCCCGGGTTCGTCATAACAGAGTTATATTGTACCACAGAAAATAAAAATTATTTTACTTTGCACTTATAGTCGTTAAATTCTTACAAAAAGAAAATTTTTACATAGAAATTCTCGAAAAGTGATAGTTTATAACAAAGTAAATACAAAGCGGAAAGTTAGAAATAGAAATGATATCGTTTAACTGACCTAACACAAAAATAACAGTTTGAGAGAATTCAACAATATTCTGTTTAGTATTTGCTACGTTAAGATTTAGCAATCAGTTATTCTTTTTTATTACCACAAACGCATGATCTAGAGGCTTTGCATTAACGTTTTAATAAAAAATTGCGATATTCAGAAAGAACTTTCATTATTTTTTGGCAATTTACAAGCCCTCTTAAATAATATGACAATAATCCAAAGTGAATTTCCAGTGGCGCATCATTACATAAATATAAGTAATACCACATGTTCGCCTTTTAGTAATGAGAAACAACAATGCATGATTGCGTTAGATTATTTATACCGTACCACTTCTCCTTAGTTGTTATGTGAAGTAAAATTAATGCTAATTTATTTCAATTTTTATTTAATCATGGGATATCTTGGCATACAAATTTCATACCCTTCTACGTAAAAGCTAACCTTTTAATTCTTAAATAGTAAATTTAAATCCCAATTCAAGCACATATCTCAACAAATTGTTAACCTGATACCAAAATAGCTCCAGTTGAGTTTCGTATACCTTTGATTTAAGATAACACTATAAAAATAAAACCAAAGTGCCATAAATCAATTCTTTATAAATACAAGGTAAATTATTTAAAAGTTTCTTGCAAAATTTCTCAAAATTTGTTAATCAAATTCCAATTTCTGTAGACCGTCAAACAAATAATTTTAAACCCTTTCATTCCATATAACATATTATCAAATCCCCTAACTATTTAAAAACAATTGAAGGGTTGACTGTCGTGTGAACGGGGATAAAATTCAGAATATATACAAAAGATATGTGTATAAGTGATATGTAAGAGTTTGTCGTTGTAAACTGTGATGTTGACGTTATTTCTATAAAATGTCATGGATTTTAGGTACAATTTTCATAATATGATATAAGAAATGTTCAAAGATCTAAATAATTTTCATAATTTAAGGGGTTTACAATCTTTATCTGTTAATAACTTTTCAAATGCTAGATTAATCCAACATATTAAAACATTAAAAGTAAATATGAATAATAGATAGAGTTCATTAGTTCAACATAAGTCATATATCTCTCGAAAAGGATTTAATTTGTATCTTACAATATAGATGGCGTTTTTCCTTCCAAACATTTGTCTTATTTATTAATCGATTTGATTAATTTTATGGAAAGATTCCAATACATTTTCAAAATTTACATATAAATCGTTTGTTTATAAAAATATTTAAAAGTTAAGTACCGTTCTAAGCAATTTCATTTTAGTAATGTTACATAACATTATGGGTAACATTTGTAAGTTACAAATGATGGATGGATTATATTAAGAAAGAATATTCAAAGCATCTACATCGTTTACTCTAAAGCTGTTCATAATTTAGGGCTGAAAAGACATAAAAGACTTACAGCTTTTAATAAAAATATAACAACATGCAGTTTTTTATAGTTACTGTCATAGATGATAAAAAATAAACGTTTGTTCGTTTTACTTACTGGAGTTTTACTTGTTTCAGTAATGCCAATTTTGCTTTTTAAGACGAATAAATTATGGCAATCAATTTCCTCTGTGTTTTTATTTGAAGTACTTGGCAGTAGGTTTTCTTCGCTAATGACGCTGTATACCTCTATTTTTTATTTTTTCAAACCGGTTAATCTATAAATCACCATATAATAAAAACCCTTTACAATGTTTTAATTAATAATTTCTTCTTTTAAGTACTAATGAATATAGAATTTATTCTTTACAATCCTTTATTAGAGCGTAAATAAATTTTCTTGTAATACTGTTTTATAACATGTAGATCGATAAGGTAGTTTAATTAACTGAACAAAATTAAAAATAACATAAGTTTAGTCTAGTGAGTAGTAAGACAAAGGCGATTCTGGACCAAATCGGACATCGACAATCCGAAAGGCACATGACAAGATGGCCGCCAGAGTGTCTGAAGGGGCGTAGCCCTAGATATTGAAATGGGGGAAGTCCTAGATGCAGAAATGGGGCCCCGGACTCTGCCCCAGCGGTAGACATGGGCCCAAAGATGGCCGCCAGCTCAGCCACGTGTAAGAGCTTTAGTCACATGACAAAATGGCGTCGAATCTGTTACCAACTTAAATCTGGTGACAAAATGGCGTTAAATCTGTTACCAACTCAAATCTAGTGACAAAATGGCGTAGAATCTGTTACCAACTTAGATCTGGTGACAAAATGGCGTCGGATCTGTTACCAACCTAAATCTGGTGACAAAATGGCGTTGAATCTGTTACCAACTCAAATCTAGTGACAAAATGGCGTCGAATCTGTTACCAACTTAGATCTGGTGACAAAATGGCGTTGGATCTGTTACCAACTTAAATCTAGTGACAAAATGGAGTTGAATCTGTTACCAACTCAAATCTGGTGACAAAATGGCGTCGAATCTGTTACCAACTTAAATCTAGTTCCAAGGTGGCGTCGGATCCGTTA
>JAHWXV010421165.1:0-11573 GCA_024586415.1 Phrixothrix hirtus
AGTGTAACAAAAATTAGAAACAGTAAATGGAAAATTCTAGAATCATCTAGAATGTTTTCTTTATAATAAAATAGATGATGTAATTAGCAAATGACTCGTTGCAGTAATTTATGTCTGTCAATTCAATTAGGACAGCAATGAGTCATAGCATTACATCATTATTGTGAGTAATATTCTTGGATATTCCATTCTTATTGTTTCTAGAATTATCTCTCCTATATAATCAGCGAATTGAGTTCTCTTAGAGTAGTTATTGTTGGAATCTTGTACTGCGCATTACTGATATAAATATAAATATACATAAATAGAATTATAGATAAATGTTTGCTGCTGGTAAATTGTAAAATAAATAATTAAATATTTAAAACAAATTAGTGTACATAGTTACTTGTAGAATTCTAGTGAATATAAATAAACATTGTAAAACAATTAGCTAGTTTCGTTACAATTTCTCTCCACATTCCACCTATTGGCATACTGTGATTTCTAAAACGATTAACAAATCACCCTAAGGTTACTCCTGATTATAGACTTCAAAAAGTAAAAATTTGTTAATCGCCATACCTCTAAATTCTCTAAATTTGTTGACGTTATCTCTAAGCACCGGTGTAGTTGATTTAGTAGTTTAGCTGTTAGTGCATATTGGATATTTAACCACGTAGGTGTGACTAAATGCGACAATCATGATGTTCAGAAGTAGTTGAATGCTTGCTCTACGAGTCAGACTAGAACGTCATTTTTAACGTTAAATTAAACAATCCAATTTTAAGCAATTATATTTTTTGGGATTGAGTAGGTTTCCTTTCTTGTGCATTCCGTAAACGGAATAACGTGTACCTTCAATTTCGACGTTAGTTCCAGGTAAACTAGTACAATTAGGAACATTCCTGCGCTATTTTATTTTAAGATATTGTTATTGCCATCTACGTATCAAGTTTAAGGTAACCTGAGTACCTACTAATCCAGTGCATCAAGTTTTCCTATATGGCAATCTAAATTTAGTAAATATGGATTTAAGATTTTATAGCTTTAAAAATTAATTTTTACCTGTGTTGGGTTATTTTGTTCATTTACTTAATTTTTCTGTCTCATTTCTGGGGATGGAAATATTGTTCTAGACCTTTTTCTTATATTTAGAAAAAAACCGCATTTTGCCTGTTTTCAGATGATTATACAGAGTTGTATGCCATATTTCTTTTTTAAAATTTTAATATTACAAATTAAAATTTAAATGTAGCATTTAAATATGCAACTATTGATTCAGTATTTATTGTCGCATACTATAAATTTTAATTTCCATTCATTGTAACAGGATATTTATAAGTTATTAATCATTTAAATTGCGTGTGAAATCCTTTTCAAACCAAGGTGCCTTGTTACTTCGTACTTTACGTACAAGGTTGTTTAGAAATAGTTTCAGAAAATTAAATCGCGTCTTCTTAACACGTCATACTTTCATAAAAACAGGGAAAGGATTTACACCTGCTTAGCTTGGACAGATTAGACTTTCTAAGGATCTTAACGAACTGTTTTAGTTTTTGTTATCAGAGTGCAATGTAATACGTGTAAAATAAGACTCAGTTATAAGGTTATTGCAATTGATTACAATGAAATACAATGAAAATTTGTAAGAGCGGCCATTGTTTAAAGCCTATTACTTATTGAATCTCGTATATTTCGTTAGTTCAAGTATAAACGTGTATCTTTACAAAACCTAACTGTCCAATTGTAAGTTTTGAGCTATTCTATCAGTATAGCAGATTTTACTAAATAGGCTTAAAGTAAGTTTCCAGATTTTCCGACTTATTAGGATACAAACGTTTTAGGCATAGTTGGGTTGAGCTTAATTTACGTATAACTCATCGCAGTAAATAGCTAGAAAGAAAACTAGATTATTAACATGCTTCATCAAATTATATGTACTGAACCAGCCAGGTTTGGAAATGAAGCCTGTTATGCTGAATAAACAATGCCCAACAAACTTGTTTTGTTTCAAAACCGGTCAGTTGGATAATTTGACATTTATTTTGTGAGGTGAAATTAGCTTTCACAGTATAGTTACAATAAGAAGCATTCAGTAGAAATTTTCATTTTATGATGAGATTAATATAAACCCTTGTAGTATAAACTTCTTTAAGTTAATTATTGATCATAAATTAATATGCTGGATGTGGTTATGTTGTAGTTAGCGAAAAATCCTTAAACATATTTTGAGATTTTACTCTGAATATTGCGTTGTGATTCCACAGGAACTCTCCTGCATTTACTTTTATTTTTTCAACTTATTATTACGCCATGTTCGTTATTTAATAATTTAAATGAACATTTAGGGTTCCATAATTAACCAAGTTACGACTTCTATTTTGTTTATTTTCAAAACATTTTTGTTGTGCCACTGTACGGATAACATTTATAGAAGTATATTTTAATACAAAATATGATTTAGTTTACTTTAAAACAGGACTTGAAGTTTCTATTGTATTTTCTATTCCGAACCGGTTATCGCTACACCATATACAAAGTTGTAGGTATGTTTTAACGTTCAAAACTTTGGTGCGAAATAGAAAACATCAAATCTTGCGTTTTTGGTATTCCCAGGTTTGCTTTCGCTTCCGCCGTTTTTAAAGGCAGCGAAGATATGGCCGAGAAATGCTTGTCCGTTACGTGTTTCATGTCATTTGGCATGTCCAACAACGTTTAACGAACAACCTGATCGACAGTAATAGTTCAGGGATATTGTTTATCTTTCTTTGACGCCAAGACCGCGACATTACTTTGACTCCCTGATCAAGGCAGCATTAATGGCGATTTCCAGAATCGACTTTGGTCTAATTTCTGTATATATTATTCGTTATTAAGTATATCTATAATTTTGTTGCCTGTGAAATAGATTGCTTTATAACAATTTGAAATCTAGAATCAACTTTTAATTGTTACTTTATTTAACGCCTTGGAATTAAGGAAAAATTTGGCTAAGCGATGGTCTAAATTATTTACCGACATCCATTAGTAATTCGCACAATTCTTTAAGACTACGCAACATATTTGTAAATAACGTTCGGAAGTACCAACTTCGAAATGTTCAATTTTAATTGCTTAAAGAATATAAATGCAACGATCGTTATCTACACACGTCTTTGCATTTGTAAACTAAAAATACTCTACGCTTCCTTTTAAATTAGCTAATTATAAATTTTAAATGCAATGCCTTTACAATAGTTAGAAACTTTATAAATTTCTATTCATACCACTAATTATTATAAGCTATTCAAAATTTCGGAACATTTAATTGTAAGTTTTGTTAGGTAACCTAATGCAAATATTTATGAACGTAAAAATTTTAATTGCATAAAATACACTTGCTCAAACAAGCTTGTAGCGAATAAAAGATCATAACCTAATAGAAATTTTAAACTATATTCGGTTGACATGATTACGTCATATAGTATAAATAATGAATGCAATTATTGAACTTCTTTATTGCAGAATTTAGTCTTACTCCACGTAAAGTTAATATTAATTATCTTATGCGGAACGTTTTCGTATATTTTATATATACATCTTAAGGGCAGTTGTACTTGTGTTGATGTTGATTAAGAGCACCTTTATATAAACAAAATCATATTTTGTTTGTTGTCCACCATGTCAAAATTGTAAAAATTATAAAATTAATATTCAATTTACTTAGGGTAAAAATTCTGAAATAAAGAAGTTCAATAATTGCATTGATTATTTATAGTAATTCATCCCGAATATTAATAAGTTGGATACATTTAATGTATTACGTCATACACTGTTCGTTTCGACACTGCATTACCTTAGACTTCGATTTTTAACAATGTTAATATTGATATAAAGCGAGGGAATACGAAATTTCGATACGCAGTTCCTGGCAGCTAACTTAAGTCTATTCAAACTTTGTTAAAATTTGATTGAAGAATACTGTAACTTTAAACTGTAATATCTGTCTATCTATCTATGAATATTATACATAGTTGACTGCTAACTATTATTGAAATGTTTACGATTTCACTACCAATACTGTCGAAATAAATTGTTTGTTTCCTGGTTATCTTATATTTAATTTCTTTAGATTAAACACATTTTACCGCAGGTTTATTCAAGCGGGCGGTCCAGGCACACTAAAAGTACTACCAAACATAGAATATATGTAGGTTTGCATAGGGTAACTTTTCATAACAGTATCAATTATCTAGGGGTTATTCTGGATAAAAATTTGAACTGGGCTGCGCACATTGACTATATTAAAAACAAAGTCCAAAAGATTTCCGTAAATGTAGTCAGGGTGGTTAGACAAACCTGCGGTCCATCTTAGGCAGTGACTAGACGCATTTATAAGGCGGTTATGTACCAATTATTTCATACGGCGCCCCTGTTTGGGGCGGACGCGCTCATATTGCGGTTATCACGCGCAAGCTGGCAACTGTGCAAAGACCTTTCTTATTATCTGTATATCGCGCGTTTTACACAACCCCCACCCACGCCCTACAAGTTCTTATGGACTTATGCCGCTTCATCTTGTCATGAAACAAGTATTTGACTTTCAGCAAATTTGCACCGACAATGGCCACAATAGTCAATGGAAAACTTTACATAGACCATCTCCCTGGGACAGAGGAAAAATTCAATACCACGTGTTCAATCATAATTCACAGTCTACATATCATAACTTCTACATAGTTTTTGATACTTCTGACAGTAATAGCGGGTGCGCTATCACCTACTCACTCTCACTCAACCAAAAGATAAGTGGCATCAGCAGTCACCACTGATTCCATTTGTTTCTGCATTATAGACATTCTTTACATAATTCAGAACAGGTCACCGACCTCAGGCAAGATCTATATGGGACACATATTAACCAACCCCCAAATATGGCAGGGACTTTACCAATTTTCCATTAAGAAATGTCTCATAAACACCATATACAATATTATTAGTTTGATCAATGCGACGAACTGCACCTGCCACTTATTCTATTGCGACAATCTTACGGAATTACTTCACGGACAATTCGCTATCAGTCATGCACAGTCAGCGTCACTAAGTGACGATATTAATATGACCCATATTCCCGCCTCCCCCAAGGCCATTAAACTACAATTACGGGACAGTGGTCTTGCGCAGTGGCAGGGCCAGTGGACTAACAGTGCAATGGGAAGGGTTACCTACTATTACGTTAGCCGAGTTCAGCATAGACACGTCGAGCTAAATCCTTAGGGTGTTCAAATGATAACGGGGCATCAACCGTTCATGCAGTATGTAATGATATTTTCCTCAATACTGAAAAATTGTTCAAATTCGTAATTGATCTAGCAATTCAAAAAAATGTTTTCTAGGTTGCCCAAGCTAAGCTAATCGTAGAATATATAGATCCCTTCTTCGGGTTAAGGATTGTCCTGTAATAGTCATATCGTTTATGCTAAATAAAATAATATTTCGATAACCCACAAATTTAATAAATATAATTACTCATAATCATGAGAAATTTCAAATTGTGGTTAATAAATTCTAAGTTACAAAATTCTTACGGGTATTTAAATAGGAATGTTTACTTTAACTTAGCAACTGCACAATCAAAAAGGTTTATAAATACACTATATTACATGCAACGTTAAATTTTAATCAATTATTCTTTGTGACTCAATTTAAACGGGAACCGATCTCATTATTAAAACAATTACTTAGCTTTTAAATCTGCAGGGAGTGAGGCCTACGGTTTCCGATGAAGCATCCCACCATCAATTTTGAGCGACGGTCAAAAGCCCATCTAAAAAAGAGGAAAACTGCTAAAAAAGTTATAGCCAAAAGTATCACGTACATTAGATTCGATATTATCGATCAAAAATCCTAACCAAATAAAATGGGCTTTCCAGAAGTTAATAACCAAAATAATGTAATACACTAATGTGGAATATTGTTCTTTAAAGACATTATTCAATCCAAGACTTCGTATTAAAAGACATGGATAAATAACCACTTTCTTCCTTTAACCAAAAATGGCGATTCACGGCATGCCTTATTCTACAAAAATCTACGCCTGCGCGAGTAAATTTAAAGAATCGTTTATTGTGCAAATGAAGCTCTCAACGCCCTCTTATAAACAAAAATGAAATTAAATGATTTAAAATGTAAAACTGCGTAAAATATACAATGTATTTCTTAGAGCTAAACCGAATTATATTTCTTAAAAAGAATAATACAGGAACAGGTTCAGGGAATTTAATGAATTTAAAAATATAATAACTTGATACGAAGACCAGAAAGAATTTCTGCTTAACAAAAACAGGTAGCCAAACCTACATCAAATGTTCAATCATGTGCAAAAATAAAAGGTACGAAATTCAATTCGTAACAAGTATAGTAGCAAATTTAAAGTTAGGGACACCACGAATCTATGCATTTGCGGAGACTATTACAGACCTTTTGAACGGATTGCTAAGGATGGAAAGTATTGGTCTAGGGAGGTCGGAAACAAAGCTTATAAATGTTGTTTGGCTGGCTTGTATGGCTGTTGTGATGTAACGGTTATAGTCACTGCAATCCGTTCGATCCTAATTAAAGAATATGGTAGGAAGGGTAAAAAAATCTTAATTATGGAGGGCGCCACGTCGTCTGCCTTGCTTACGCCACTGATCAAGATACAGGTAATTACTTATTACTAAAGCTGTGCTCATTATGTGCCCAGAACGACGAAAAAGGTACAGTGCGTAATGACGTAGTTATGATAAACAGAACAAATAAAATTGAAATAGTAGCGTATGTAAACACTAAAGTTAACACTCAATTTAAACTTATTGATCATCTAATCCGACACTTCATGGTAACGTGAATTTAAAGACACTAATAAAATGTATCCTGGAAGAAGTATTATAAATTTAAACAAAGTGACAAGCAAACAAAAAAATAATCTTATAACAATCGTTTATTTCATACACAGAAATCTCGCAGGAAACTAGTGGTTAAATGACAGTTGGATGAAATTCGAAATATTAGATAACTCAGACATATACGTCGGATAAATTAAATTATTACATGTGCCGTCGATAAATTTTATAGTCAAGATTATATTCATAAATGACTCAAAGCAAAAATAAATCTGATACAAGCTTGTGTAAGATTTCTTAGATTACCGTAATGATAATCCAACTTTATATTTAAAATTTGATAGCAAATTGACTAATTAAACCTTTACATACCTTTAACAAATTTTTAAGAAAATTATAAAGTAAATACGTAATTACAAAATAATCATAGTAAACTTTTACAGTTAATATTTATAAAAATACGTTCCAAAATTGATATTTAACCAAATGCGAAATATTTAAACGTATACCATCTGTATTCGTATGTTTTAAGACCATCAAATCGAAATTTATTCCATATAATATCACAATGTAGGCAAGATGTATCAAACTTCCAGATTAAAGACATGTAGTTAAATCATTATGACTTCTTAGGTAGCGAAGATTGCATTAAAAATTTACACGTTGAGGACTGATTTAATATTATTACATTACATTCCAAATGAGCCAATTAAAAGAAGTTTATTTGGTTTAGATAAACAAATAACGTCGGTCGATTGTCATTTAGATTAAAATAAAAAAAAAGGAGTAACGAAATAAATGAAAGAATGACCTGTTAGATTCCTTGTGATAAGGTGGATCGGCGATCTCTTCCTCCGGAAGGTCGAGGTGTCTATGCGTCCAGGTTCGTTGAAGAATAACATGGCACAAATTCAGAGCAGAAATCTGAAGAGCGTTCCACCCTAGTGTTATAACAGCAGGAGACGGTGTGGAATACATTGCACCGCAACCAATTTTCGGGTTCGATTTTACACACCTTGGCCTGAGCTTACTTGCTACAAAATTCAGAAAATAACAGGATACGGTGTCTTAGATAACAAGTTTGTATAGAACTATAAGGTTCATCTTGAAGCAATGCCATGGTATGTGAATAAACAAGAATTCAGTTGATTTGTCTTCTCCATTTCTTGCAGATCTTCGATCGGCAATGCAGCTGCAGTGACATTGACCGTGCTTAAACGTATTATATGGACAGCACAACCGAGAACGTGGCACGGCACCCTGTTCGCGAACCCAGCACACGCGGCACTTGCTCGGAGCACAAGGTCAATGTGAACTTAAAACAAACTTAAAAAATAAAAATAAAAATGGAAATAAAATAGTTAAAATAAATGTTAATGTCTGAAATCGTCCGTACTATATACAAATATACGCAAGTTTAATTGATTTAATTGTTCAATACAAAGAGCAGTGGCAGTCAAGCGAATGAAACTCAATTTAATGCTTTTTATTAATATAGAAGGTTGGGTAATGGCTGCAGAGGTCTTTAGTAGCAGATTTATCAAAGCCACGCCAGTCGTCACGATGGAGGATGGCGCCGGGATGTCGTTTATGGATGGCGTCGAGGCGTCGGCGGCGGCGGACACCAGGACGAAGTACATCTTCCCCAGCTGAAGACGTCGGTTGAAGTAGACGGCCAACTTCCAGGACTTACCTTGTGTAGTAGGCCTCCTGGACGGCGTAGACGCACTAGCTATGTAAAGGGGAATAATCAAGCCACTGCTCGTATTTGATATCACTTAATCGCACTTGATACCTGAAGGAAGTTGCGACGACGCTACACAATAACTTACTGGAATTTATTAGGTAGGCGCCAACAGAAGTTGAAATTAGACAAAATAAAACGAAGCGTGGTTGAAAACGTGAGTTATTTAATATTTAATAAAGCAAAATAACAAATACCAATTAGTCAGTAAAGTTCTAACAAAATACGGTAACAAAATATGACGTTGAGGTTTTCTCTACTTACGTCGCGGGGAAATATTATTTATATTTTGCAGGCAGCAGTCGTGAGGTCGGGTTCTTTTCTTTACAAGATTCTTTGAAGGAGGGCTCAGTTGTTCATACCTTGCTAAATAGGGTAATAAATAATAAGTCAATTAACCTTAATAAGTTATATATTACAAATAAAAACAAATGAATAATTAATTACAAACTAAAAAGTTTTTACAGTAGGAGTACGAAAAGTCAGAATAACAATTAAGGATTCAAACTAATTAAATAAACGCTCTCTGATGCTAGACTAAATATGTGCAAAATGAGCAAAATGAAATGATCATTAGCTATGCTTTCGTGTCTGCAACAGCGGAAATTAAATATTGACTTTTAATTCGTAAAGCTCAAACAATGAATGTATTGAATTATTGTTGCTAGCAATAGGTTTGTTTCGGCTAGTGTTAATTTTTAGTAACGGACGGATGATACTATTACATTAGTATCAATGAAATTAATTAACTAGCACTTTTCATAAAAGGGCTTTCAACCAACAGTAATTTATTTCTACTAACCTTAAACAAATGCTATAATGCTTTTGCAATTTGTCTAATAACGGGTCTCGTATCAATGCTGTTAACATCGATATACAAAACGGTTTAATAGTCGACCTAAAGGACTTTCTGTGCTCCTGCCACATAAATCTCCTGCGGATACTTCGTAACTAGGCTCCTATCACACGGGCAACAAGAGGAAACGGTTACGAGCTTTACCTGCGAGTCTGTCGGGTTTCTTCGTCGAGTCGTACAGACAACTGCGACACCGGAATAAGACGGGCCTCGCACTATGTATAACAGTGATTTTCAGGATTCTTCAGTTACTTTATAGCCCAAGAAATTGTTTAACTGAAGGATCGTAATTAGCCTTCGGCGAAGATTCCTGCTGCCCGAGCAACTAAGTTCGTCGGCGATGGCGGAAAGGTTGAACAACTTCCAAGCGAAAACTAGGTTTGCCGGCTCGGTTATATATTTTAAATCAAAGGTTGATTCTCTAAACAAGCTTCACCATGAAAGTTCGGCTCGATGTTTGCGGTTTCGCGGTCGGTACCAGAGTACGTCAGCCCCACAATTGACGTTCCCGGCCTCGCGGTGGGTATCAAAAGGCCACACTCCGCGGAGGATAGCGACATATATCGGTGTTCTCGGCTCCGTCGTTGGAGTCGAAGTGTACCGCTTTGCGGTTGAAAGCAGAATGTCTTAAGCGTACTCGCGTCGCTCTTTATATACTAATTTAGGACGCAGTACCTTTATTCCACTAGAGTAACTTATTTCATTATTGCGCTTTATGATAATTTCTGTACTTGGGATTTGCAACATGTTCATATTTAAAATGGCGGCATCTTATTTGATATATACAATTAACTTGACTTACTTTAACTAAATACATTATTTGTAGTTTGTCTAATTTGAATTAGAGAAGCTACTGGATTTATAAGCATTAATATATATAATTATTTATTTTAATTATTAAATATTTCCCGCACCCCGCGAATTCTTAAAGTCTTTTACATTGTCCTTTTTAATTAAAATATTAATAACATAATAGCATTAAAACGCGCGAAACTATCAGTTTTTATAATCGAGGTTTTGATGTTATGAGGGTACTTTTACAAAAAGTAATGATAAAAGGAATGCAATCGAAATATGCGTAGCGATTATAGACCTGGTGGCCTGAACTGTTCGGTTAAGCTGGATATGATAAGTAATGGTACTGACGTGGGTACACTGATACTCACGCACTTAGCACTCGTAAACGGCTCTTGACTAACGTTTGCACGGCGTTGGAGGTGGTGATCCGTTCCGAAGTGAACGTGACGTAATTAGCGAAATACTGAGACTAAGAGGTTTTCCATTTTTTCCTGGTGTGTTTTGAGTGGCTGATGCGCAGGCCAATGATGCTTTTAACGGCGGCGTAACATTCGAGTCATTTTGTCGTCGATACGTGTACGGAAGGCAATGGGGGAAGAGTGTTGTCGGCGTCAGTTGCTGTTGAAAATACTTGTGGTGGCTGAAATAAAACAACTGTTGATTGTTTAAGTCGATGTGATGGTCGAGAATTAAACATATTGGCGTGCGTACTTGGTTGCTGAGCGTAGCGAAGTACTCGCAGGCAGCTTGCGTGGAGCGGTAAGACCTGGAGACACTAGGCTTCAGGGCGAAGCACATAGTCGACGTGAAAATTTTCTAACTGACTATATTTACAAAACATGGAGTTTATATACAATCTCAGAACTACAAGGATGCGATGTAAATAGTGTTATTGATGACTCGCATTTCCGTTATGAATAAGTCCATTCATTCGTATCTTATCATGACAGGAAATCCTTATTACCTTATTTCCTGAGCGTGGACGAATGAAGCGATGTGTAATGCTGACGTAAGGAGAGTTAAGTGCGCATGCGCCGGTAACACTAATCAAGTTTTATTTTTGTCAACATAAACTATTGTTGTGTCTACAACAGTCCTACGTTTGAGGTACAGCAAAGTTATTGGCATGTAATCCAAATGGAGAGGAAAATTTCAATAAAACTTTACTCTAGATATAAAATTAATTCGAACTGAAATTGTAGCAAGTTAAAATAACACGATTAACGAAAATGTCAAATAAAATTTAACCTCAAATTTTAAATAGTAAAGTATAAAAGTTGAAATTACCAACTTCAGAAATAAATAAACACGGATTCAGGTCAACAAA
>JAHWXV010421217.1:0-10240 GCA_024586415.1 Phrixothrix hirtus
TGAAATATTTTAATCGTGACGTCATGGATTGTTCGCTAAAATGACTTATTTTAAAATATTTTGAAATATTTCGAAATATTTCATCGCCAAAAAACGCCTCATGTCTAAGACTACTGCTAAAGTCACAATATACACATTTGAATGGTTTCTCACCTGTATGAATACGTAAATGATTTTTTAAACCATTCCAAAAACTACTGCTATAATCACAATGTACACATTGAAATGGCTTCTCGCCTGTATGAATACGCATATGATTTGTCAAACTACTCTTACTAATGCCTTTGTAATCGCAATTAGAACACTTGAATGGCTTCTCGCCTGTATGGGTTCGTAAATGAAATATTAATGCACTCTTCTGCTTGCTACTGTAAACACAGTAAGAACATTTGTATGGTTTCTCGCCTGCATGAGTACATAAATGACTTATGAAACTGCTCTTTTTAGTACCACTATAATTACAGTGCAAACATTTAAATGGATTGTTGTTCATATAAGTACATAAATGATTTATTACATCGTTCTTCTGACTATTACTGTAATCACAATAAAGGCATTTGAATAGGTGATGTTCCTTGTAAATACAGATATGTTTTTGCAAAGAACACTTTTTAGTAGCCCTGAAATTGCACTTGGAACATTGAAAAGGTTTGGCTTGTACATTACTTAGTAATTTAATTTCTTTGACAGAATTACAGTCACCCTGAAAGAGATTCAATGATTCGTTTGCATATCCCAATAATAACCCCATATTTGTAGAACTTGCTTCAGATAAATCTACTTCTTCTTTGATTTCTTTTATATCCAGGTTATAACCTTCTAATAAGGGAAAGGCAACAGGAAAACATGCATTTGGTAACACTTTACTAGCATAACACTTATGAATAAATCCATTTATAATATTAACCATTTCAAAACAATTTGCACATAAAGTTGCATTTGAAATGATACGTAAATCCTATTAACAAAACAACTAAGAATTGTAACAAGAATAAAGCATAAACTTACCAGATCAGGACAACACAAGTATAATTTGTTGTGAAGTGATATTTCATTTCTCTTCAACTTAATCGAATCTATGTTTAGTGTAGGTAAGTTTTCTTCAACTATTGATGAACACGTTGCACAACTTTTGGAAAATTTTTGAATGTTATTATCATAATTATTTATAAACCCATTGTTGTAAAGAATACTAACTGTATTCAACGAACTTATACGTGTTGCCATTTTTTCATTAACTTTTATTTCTCTGATTTATTATGAAATCACTAATTTGTTATTAATACTGTAATTTATTTAATAGTTTTGAGTATGCCTCGTATTGTCAAACCCCAGTTAAATTAAGTATTATAGTATATTCCTTCAATGGACTGTGATTGTAAATATATTAACGATCTTTGCGATAATGGACTATATATTGAAGTTAAAAACATACACGAAATTTAAACTGAAATAATTTCAATGTTACAGTTTTAAAACTGTATGAATAAGTATTCATTTAAATAACTATTTTTTAAATTATTAGTAGTCAGTTATTATATATTTCTATGACGTATGGTTTATATATTATAAAAAGTCAGTTAAAAATTAAAAATGTATGTTATCTACATTATTTGAAAGTGGTCTTGATAGTATTTTAAAGAAAAGAAAAAACAGGAACTAAAATGTCAATCGTTAACTCTTACAAGGTCATTGTAGGCGTTTACGAAAATTAAGCGCTGGGTAATCAACTGGGGTGAGAGCACGAAACTTGAGACATTTTTTCGCGACTGAAGTGCTATGTTGAGGTATTTATAGTTCGATGGTATATTGCATTTTCGCAAGATGTAGTAGTCATTTTACCAATTTTTAGTCAATGTGTAGGAATTAATAGTTCTAATGACATACCATGCTGAATATACCGTGTATTCCATATAAAACGAGCCACGCTGAAAAAATCGTTTAATATTAGAATTTGAATAAAATCCTGAACACGTCAACTTTGCTTTTTATTTTAACAATTGGCGGAAGAACGGAAAAATAAACAGAAAATTCACTTTATAAAATATTCAAACTGAGCACCATTAACGCCCATATAATGGTAAAGGTGAATTTTGCTGTTTAATTTTTCCGTCGTTTGGAATTGTTAAAATAAACAATTCTTGTTAGAGAAGTTTTTTTCTGTCGTTACGCATTACTTATTGTTCAAAAATGTCATATGGTTGGATAGAGAATTAATTGAAAGACCTTTCAAAGAAGGGGTAGCTTGACTATGATTCCTATTTGAAATTTTTGACATGAGAATTGGTGTGGGTAGGGGTTCGCTTTCACGTAAAAGTGTTTCCCGCTAAAAAGCAAAGTTGACGTGTTTCAAGATTTTTTTTAAATTCTAATATTAAACGATTTTTTCAGCGTGGCTCGTTTTATCTGGAAGCACGATATAATATTGAGGTATTCAGTTGTGATTTGTTGTTGAAAAATAACCTTAAATTGTTTTTATATTACGTAAATCATATACATACAGGGTGACTTTTAAACCTACCGACAAACTTTTCCTTGTTTCGGAGAAATACGCTTTTAAAATAAAGCTGCAGAATTGTTTGAAAGCCACTGTAATAGCGAACAACTGAGCATGTTCTTTTAGATAAATGAACTATAAACACAGTTTTATTACGTCGTTCTAACACAGTAAAATAAAGAAACCAGGGATATTAATTTCATTTATAGATTCGCATTCACGTAAAAACGTTGTAGGTATGCAATATTAAATTGTCAGAATGTTTGTATTTTAAAATTACATACTTTTGAACAATACTGCCTTTTGTATTCTTCGTTACCGAAGTGTAATAATTTTCAGTTCTATATGTTTATTAATTTAATTACATTTCGTTTTTAGTTGAACATTGTGTTTGTGTAATAATGAATAGAAGGGTTCTATTCTGTAATTTTCAACGGCGTCGTTAATTAACGATTTTTCCGATTTCTTGTAGTTTATATACGACATTCGGAGGGGTGTCGTTAAGATACTGTAAAATGACCCCAAAAAACTTATCTTGACCAACAGTTATGAAATAAATAAAACTCTTCCTTGAAATTTGTGTTGTTTAGTTGTTATAATAGCTTTTTGTTAAATTATGGCTGGTTATATTTATGTATCAGTTAATTCAACATCGCATTTAAGGTACCCAATTATCATTCTACAATTTCGAATACTTTATATGTGGAAACAACTAAGACTAATTATTTTACGAATTTACCAAAAAATAGGATATGTAAAATATTCAATCAATATACCACAGAGATTGATGTTTTCTTAATATTGCTACAATCATTTAAATGATTAATAACTAGACAATTAAAAGAAGGGTATAAAAAGGTTAAAGAAAGATCGCAGCGTATAAATTTTCATTTTGATTTGCCAACCTTAAATAAAACAATTAACTTTGTACTTAAATATCTAATTGTAATGTATAGATAATTTTCTAAATTTTTATTAGTTGCTTGTATTTTTTTCGACTTATATTGAATATGAATTAATTTGTAGTAAACTCTTCCAATTTAAAATAATTTGTAGTCTGTAATTGGATTATACGTTTGTTGACTACAATAAATAAATAAAAATCAAACAATGAATTTGATTCTAGAAGAATTATTGCGCCGGTACATTTAGTTCATATTATTCAAATTTATTTTTTATAAGGAATGAATATCGCCAACATTTACAGCATTTAAGGGATAACATCAATCCTTTGGAATATCCTGATGAAACTTTAGAAAAATGTATCGGCTTGACAAGCATACTGCGTTATAATAATTCCAGGAAATTGAACAATTATTTCAGCAACAAAGACGAAGTTCCAGGATTCCACCAATAAGAAGAGTAAGTTAATAAATTGTAGTAACTAGTAAATTTATAATTTGTTTTGTAGTTTTACACAAATCACTTATGTTTACAAACTGCATAACGAAAAGTAATATATAAATAAACAAACTAAAAATAAAGTATCTCTTACCTCGAATTCCCATCAAATACGGTTAAACTTCGATGAATGAATTAATCACCTACGTGAAAATCTTTGAATTGTACTACCAACTGTTACAGAAAATCGTATCTCCAAATTCACTTTCAACGACTTGTTTACAGAATTCGATTTAGAGAATTGTCGTTAGCGAAATAATCGTCTACTTCAACGACATCGTTTATAAACGATAATTACAGAATATTATTAGATCAAAATATCTTAAATTGCAAGTTGAAAACGATCAAGGAAAACATTCTTTGATATTTAAATGTAATAAACGAAACAAATGCCAGTTAGTTCATTGCTTTGATTTTGTATTTATAAAACCTACATTCAATGTAATTTAAAATCGTACATGTAATAATAAAAGAATGTCTTATCACAATGAAAAATCCTTTACAATTTTTTACGAATTCTAAAAATTAAAGTGGTCCGAAATGTAAATTATCAAAATTATGATACTAATAAAAATATGGATATGTGTTTAAAGAAATATTAAATGTTCAATTTTTGTCTCCATAAAATATGAACGAATAAAGTTGAAGGTCATTGTCTATTGGCATATGTTTCCATTATTGTCAAGTGGTAAACGGAGGACATTTTGAAAATCGCTTGTAAAAGAATTTGTATTATTTTCTTATTTTGCAATCTTAATTTCCTTTTTATTTGTTTTACATTATTGGTTATTAGTGATTAAATAAAATAGTTATACCCATTCAGATTTATTTTATTTGTATCAATTTTGAAGATTATCTTTAAAACTAAGTAAGCAAATTCATAAATACTAAAAAGTGTAAAAACCGTGCTTTCCAAAAATATAAGTTTTACATTATAATGCCATTTAGAAAAATTCAAGATGGCGACCATGCTCTTACAAGTTTCATTTGTTTTGAATAATAAGCACGATAGAATGTGGATATTAATCAGTTATATAACTTGTCTACAAATGAATCTTTTCTCTTCAGCCGTTTTAGAAATATTTAACCGTTTCCATACATATTTTCCACCTTGTATAATATATAGTAAAAGTTTGCTTTTTGCGGTGGTTAGGATTCTTAAAAATTTTTATAATATTCTGAACATAATAAAAAGATATTTCATTTAATAAATAACGCAATAATTTATACGTCACATAGGTACAAAGGCAAACAAGTTAACAAGCATTACTTCAAATTATAGCATAAAAATCAAAACCTATTTAATAATTAATTCTCATTGTTTCATCTCATCCTAAGCTGAACAGTTCATTATAGGTACGTATTGGTAGTCGTTAAGAGACTCTCAATTAAGGTGATCGTCGATTTTAACAAGTATTTACCAAGTTACTGTACACTAACAATAGATCATAGTTGTTGAAATGCGGTATATTCTTAAGATATAGTACATGAATGTGAAAATAATCTAAATATATCAATATTTACATATACCAAGCATACATGTTCTACACCGGCTCGCAAGAAATTATGTGAAAACCTGCATTTCTTACCCTAACCATTGATTTATAAGACCAACGCCTAATTAACTCTCGTTAAAATTCACAATCGTCATATTCTCGAGTCTTCTTACCCTTTTCTACTGCGCCGTCAAATTTAATGTATTAATAGAATGCCGAATTATTAAGTCATAGACACAGACAAAAGTTGAAGAATCGGTACATTTGCAATAAATATTTTTTATTGACCGATTATAAAAATTATTTTAAAAACTATTTAAAGACTGCGATTACTATCTCCTATTTAAAGTTATCATCAACGAGCCAAACACGTTTAGCTTCACCCGTATACAAAGAAATAAAAATAATTGAAGGTTTATCTGCCTTCCACATTAAGATCTCTTGTAAATTCATTTTTGTTGAAAAATTATATGCATCTATGGATATTATGATATCCATATGCTTTATGTTAAAATGCAAACTAGGCAGATATATAGAGAGTGTCCAAGATATAAGGTACATTACTTTAACAGCAGGTAAATCTTGGTATTTACGACAAAAAAATGCTTATAAAGTGCGTCTAAATTGCATAGTTTTCGAAATATTTGCAATAGAAGTTTCCAGCCCGGTCCTGCTTTTTAAGTTGGTCTACTGTGATGGATAATGAAATGCCTGGCCGACTATACGCATAATATGTATTTGTTACGGGATTTACCGCTACAAATAGGTACCCATCAGTACATTTCGTGGAAAATACGAGCTCTGTAAAGACTGCAAGATTCTGGAATTGTTGATTCTAACTTCAAAGGATGTGTACGCGAAAACCGCAAATGTAGTGAATATTGAAGATGCCTCATGCAAATAGGGACAGAAAACTATGGTGTATTTATTATTTTCATAGCTACGACAGAAAACAATTTCTTGCCCAAAGTAAAATTTCATTATAAATCCTTCTTTTATAATTAATTATGATGAGTAAATTTAGTTAGTTTTTGAACAAAGTCATAGAGATTGTAAAGCTTTATAAATATTCAAAATGCGAATAGTCTAGTTGTCTCACACAAGATTTTATAACATGATATTCATTGCAACCAGCTATAACTGTACCAAAGGAAGAAAATGTTTTTGTTTTATTGTAGCTAATATACGAATAGCTTTGTAATTAAGTAAATTACATTACTAGTTGCTATTGGAGAAAACTTTATGTCATTAAATCATTGAAGCAAATATGTCTTAGGTGCATTAGTACACTTGGATCAAACTTTCAGCAGGTTGTTACAGTGCTCATGCAAGTTTACTGCAAACTTGCAACCTTTTAATGTCATACTTGCCACAACTTTGCAGCAAACGTGCTGTGGTATCTGGGTAATGATGTGTATTATGTAAATTAAAAGTCACATCTCTGATAAAGGAAGCTTCATCGTTAAATAAAATATGAGAAAAAAATTAGGATTCTTTTTGTTCCGTAACCAGTTTGAAAAATACACGCGGTGTAACTTTATTTTTGTAACGTTCCATTTTTGTGTTTAGTTTTGATTATTTATATTCCATAGGTCTTATCTCTTAATAACACGCATCGAATTCTGAGAAATAAATCGTATGTACTGCGTATAATGAATTACTCTTCAAGAACTTAGAATTAAATTACCTTATAATTTTTGAACGTACACAAATATTATATTAATCAATTAATGTAATATCACATTCAGTGTAATTGAATTTAAGCAATAATTAACACTTTGTTTTCCAGTAAAATTAAATCAAGATATTGTGAAGTTGGTTCTGACTACAATCAATCTTTAGATAACAGGATAGAGTTACGGGCACGAGGCAGCGGAGTTAGTTTTGCTTTGACCAGCAAAGCGAACAAATGTACCGTAGTAATTCTTGTTCAATTGTCATGTTAAATTAATTCATTCTGCTGCTGTATACAATATGATCATTTAATAAATTGTTTGTCATTTTACTGACTGAGATCAAATCTATTGCTTATTTTTAATATTTACTGATGAACTAAATTGAATCATTTTGTTTAGAATGGGTCGAGGTCCATTGAGAGGGTAGAGGGAGGTCAGTTTTTAATGTACATTGAGAATAAGTAATTCCTGAAGATACTTAGGTAACTCATATCTAAATAATTAGAATATAGAATTATTATGTAGAAGTGGGTAAGTAACTAGTTATTATATACCAGTGACAAGTAACAGGTTGCTATTTGGAACTACTGTTTATCTTAGGTTGTCACTTTGTACTAATACGTTTAAGGAATTATCAAAATTTTTCATGGCTTCACAACAACATGTTGAAGATTACATCTTTACGTATTAAATTAACGTACTGGTTGTATTAAATCTTGACTAATTATATTAGTTAATTAATTTTTTCTTTAATGTATAGAGTTACCACATGTTTCATGTGGGTGCCTGCCAATTTATTTATGGACCTGCAATCTTTCATTCAAAATTTGGGATTTTTCCAAATTGGGCGTTACTTTTATTTCATTTACTTTTGGCTATTTAAATTTATATAAAAAGCAAAGTGCCTAAATTTCGTCTCTTTTGTAACGCTCGCTTCAGTAATACCTTGATTATAATTTTTTGTTTTATTAGTAAAATTAAATTTAACGTCTATATTCCAGTATAGTACACATACACAGTTATTGTTTTAATTAATTTATTTACTGCTACTTATTTTTCTGTATCTTATAGTACGAAGGATCTAGATCTCTTCTGTAGACTTAATCTCATCTCACTTACGATCATTACTTATTATTATTTTTATTTTTACATCAAATATTATGTCGTTAATACCTAATTTCCTTTCACATCATTTGATAAAATTAATCTTTTAAATATCAAAATTTGGTGATAAATTACATTATAAGCGTTTTCGTGTTTTAAATAGTTTTTACATATTAATGAAGCTACTTATTTATTTACAAAAGTTGCTTATAGCAAAAATGTGGCGGAAAATAGTGCTTTTCATTGAAAATGCGTTAAATCTGCCCGACATTTTGGCGTGTTAGTACTTGGAATTTAATAAGGTTGATTATCATATCACAAACACAACTTAACAAAACTGTAATTAAGCTTGAAAGCTAGTAACACGTCACAAAGTCAGTGCAAAAAAAATTTGTTACTGCTGATAGACTTTATGCCAAGCATTATCCTAATAGACTAACCCCAACTGCGAAACGTTTGAAAATTTAGAAAAGAATTTATGAGAATATAGACAATTCAAGAAATCTAAGGTAAAAATCATTGAGTTACAATGAAGTTAATCCGCCTGCAGTAACTCAAGTGGACGAATAATTGCAGTTTACAAAAGCTCTGTTTTTAATATTTTAACAGCCAACATTTTTTAACCTCATCATATACCTTTAGTGCAATATTCAATGAGAATAGTTACAATCTTCGCCTACAGTTCTACAGATTTTTAGAAACAAGTTACACAGCAGCCCTCACTTCCTGATACAGGTATTGTTTTGCAATAATAACTATCTCAACACGACTAATTCTCACTATTATGCGGAAAAATCTTCACTGAATAAGGATTTCAAGTATTATAACGAATTTTTATAGAGAACGTAAAAATAAAATTTAATTCTTTATCAGATTTCAAATTAGCTATTCTCTTTTGAAGAATTTATCTTTCTCGAGGATATTTTAAAATATGGCATTGATTTCAATAAAATTATTTCAAACTGATGACAATGTTTACGGACAAAAACAATGACAGTTATATGTGTAACTGTTTTGAAACGAAGAAAAATTTTACAAAACGAACTTTAGAAAAAATAACTACTTGTAATGATGCCGTTGAATTGTAAAATGTGTTGCTTATTTACAAACCTTCGGGAAGGGAGTGATAAAATGAATAGTTTGTACGTGTGTGTGTGCTCGCGCGTGCGTGTACGTGTGCATGCATGTGCGAAGGTAAATTGGCGGGCGGAAGACTGGATTCATAGGTTGGTGTCTGTGATGTGCGTATATATTGTAAAAAGACGGCTTTCGAAATTACCGTTCCAACAATATTAAAATTAATTTTTTATTTTGTAAAGGATGGATTTAAATGCCCCACGTTGGGCGCCAAATATGTAGAAAAACCTAGTTCGAACGACTAAACTTCCACTATATTAAAATAGTTTTGTTTATTTTTACTTAATCAAAATCCCCACCTTGGGATGGCCAAATATGTGGTAGATCTTTACGTTTAGAAAAGCCCCAGGTTGGGCTGATAAATATGTGGAATCTCTTGAATTGTATATTTCGTTGTATGTTTGGTTGCCTAAACTCGAATTTACATTTACCTTATGTTGAATAATTTGCCTACCTGGCTTTGATATGCTGCAACGCACCATACACTTTGCTCTAGGATGACTAACATTACCTCATATCAAAACTCCACATTGAAAATTAAAATATTAATTCAATTAAAACAGATAGTAAATTATTAAAATTCAAATCTCTGTAAGAAAAATAATACATTCAAACTTTTACATACAAAATCATAATTAAAAATCAATTTTATAAAACGACAACCTTTTATTTTACTTTAATTCAAATTGTAACAAAAAAAGTTTCAAAATACATATCAAATTTAAATCAATCTTACATTGAGTTCATTTAGTTTTCAGTCAAATCTATGATAATAAACGACTGAAATCTTTCTTAAACTTAAATACTAATGTTACGTTCATTTTGCAGCGATGCAGTAACCATTTTGAATTAATTAACGTAAATTTAAAATTTTAAAAGAATTTACAAAAGTTAGTGGTTGCTAAATTTTTAAGTATATGTTTTTAGTT
>JAHWXV010421251.1:0-11488 GCA_024586415.1 Phrixothrix hirtus
AACGTAGGCAATAGTCTAATGATTTGTGGACACTATTGGCATATGTGGCATATGTGCGTAAGAGAAAGTCGTGTGTTGTTTCACACCAGATTTTTACTGTTAAGCTAGTCATTATCGTTCTGCTCCCATTTACCATGACAATTTGTTGCGTTGTTTTTTCACTTAATCTAGTGACTCCATTGCTTACCTACTCAAAATAAAATTTTCTAATTTTATTCTACACATCGAATGCCAATAAAAATGGCAATTGTTGCCTCAGACTGCAAAGTTCAATGTTCATTATAGCTTGAAAATCTATCAAGATATTTAAATATCTAATATGGACAAGTATTAACATTGCTAGAAGTTCTTTGAAAGCGTTAAAGTTGGGAGAAAGAATAGTAGAAAAGGTAATAAAAGATATTGTAAAAATAAGCTGTAGATACGTAATTAAAAATTAAAAGAGAATGTAGGTGTGAAGCGATATATTTTGCCAAATCAGTTGTATGTAATTGTAACAGCAGAACATAAAACAGTAGATAATTAGATAATTTCCAAATGGAAGGTTTAAAAGTGCTTCCTAAATTAATAGAAAAAAAGTCAGAATGGATGATGTAACAAATGTAAACAATTTCTTGTAAGTACACGAAGTGGAGTGAACAGTTTTTCATATTTTATATAATATAGTTTCAACTTGAATAGAATCACGGTTAAATGTGTCGAAATTTAACGCTTAATCATAACAGAAATAGCCGTTCTGTTCTATAATTAGTTGAATAAATGAATTTAATTGAATGATAACTAGTTTTTTATAGGTTACATAAAAATGCACTTATTTTTTTGTTGAAAAGATATTGAAAGTTAGCATTTTAATATGAAGCGATAAATCAGCGAATGCAAGCATTATAATAATGAAACCCACTACTAATAGAAAAGATTAGGTTTTACGACCTTGAAGTTAATTGATTAAAACGTGCTCTATTTTTACGGATCTCTGTACAATGATTGCATCTTTTGTATAAGCACTGATTGATAAAAGAAATTAGGATCCCTTAAATATATTTGCAATCAATTTATACATTCTATTGTATGCTTAAATCTACCTTGCACCAAAGCGCCATCTATGAGAAAATTGAATAACGTTAGTGGTTTTCCATATTTTGAAAATTTGTTCCCATATTCGAAATTCTACAACTTTAATGAGAGCGGTAACAAACAGATGGACATATACAGTGTGTTTGCTCTAAGTATATTAAAAACTTAAGAGTCCTATACAGGGTGTTAATTAAACATACGGCAAAAATTCAAGGGGTTATTCCTTGGAGTATTTTAAGAATATTTTGTCCTTTGATGATTTTTGAAAAGCTCCTTTGTTTCGAAGATACAGGACGTGGAAGATTTTCTACAATAAAAACATTTTATTACCAAAAATTACATGTAAAGTTTCTTAATCTACAATAACTGTTGAAAATGACTACCTCCAGCTAGGATGTAAGAATCCAATCGTCTCCTCATTGACTGCCGAACTCTTTCAAAAACACCAGAATCGTTTCTTATTGAATTATACCTAGCAATTATCCGATTCCTTAAATCTTTCACATTTTCCACTGGAGTAGAATAAACTAATGACTTTATGGGCGAGTTGTACAACAGAGGTTTAACTTCAGTTTAACTAAACCTCAAGGTGTTTCCATGGAAACAATTGTATTAGTAGTAATGGTAACAATAGTTGAGCTTCGGTTCTAGAGAACTTAACTTAAACCAATATTGTAAAATCCGCCATATATGGCCCCATAGGAAATAATCTAGGGGTTTAAGTCCGGGGATCGAGCAGGCCGTAAGTGAGGTTCACCTCGACCAATCCAGCGATCTCCGTATGTTGCTGTTAAAAACTCATGAGAAACCACAATAAAATGCGCTGATGCATCATCACTGGATTGGTCGAGGTGGACCTCAATTATGGCTCGATCCCCGGACTTAAACCCCCTAGATTATTTCCTATGAGGCGATCTAAAGCATTAGTTTATTCTACTCCAGTGGAAAATATGGAAGATTTAAGAAATCGGATAATTGCTGGGTGTAATTGAATAAGAAACGACCCTGGTGTTTTTGAAAGAGTTCAGGAGTCAATGAGGAGACGATTGGATTCTTGCATCCCCGCTGGAGGTAGTCATTTTCAACAGTTTTTGTATATTAAGAAACTTTACATATAATTTTTGGTAATAAAATGTTGTTATTGTCGAAAATCTTTCTTGCCCTGTATCTTCGAAACAAAGCGGCTTTCCAAAAACCATCAAAGGACAAAGTTTCCTTAGAATAGTCCAGGGAATAACACCTTGGATATTTGCCGTAGTTCTCTATAGTATCACATCCACTTATAACAAACTCATGTAACTTTTACAGTTTCAAAACAAATTTCTATTTATTCAATGTTTTAGATGTCATCGTGTGTGCTAACACTAAATTATTTTAGAGTCATTATTTTTCGTTAACTGTATAGTTTGTAAGCACCCATACTATTTCGCATGCCCTTCAATTTGCATGCGCTTTATTTATGAGTGGGTAAACGCTAACCACTTGAAAGCTTTGCGGATTTACTATGGTTTGAAATCCTCAGTCAATGTTCGACGCAAACAAAAGGATTTACAGTTAACTTTATACGGAAGCAAGAACCATTGGTACTATACATTTTGAAGGGAATGCTTTGCAAAGATGAGGAAACATCAGTCCAAGAAAAATAGTATTTGAATTGGTGTGAGTAATCGCAATGAATGGATATCACATATAGCGCATGGAAGATCTTTTCCAAGCAGAATTTGAGTTTCTCTGATATTTTCATCAATGTATGAATATTTCACAGTTTAGTTCTTTTGTTTTACTTACAAGGATGCGATCATCGGGAAAAGGAAAATCCTCAGACGATCGCACCTCAAGATGTCAAAACAAACGAGTATTTAGTACATTTTTGGGCCGGCATAGTGTGCCCACTTGCACACAGATGTTCCCTTTAATATACCAGGCAAAATGTTGTTTATGAATGATGACGTTTCACGACATTTCCCCAGAACAGCTTGCGGATATCCTGGATATCATATATGCAAATCGATAGAAAAGACGTGCAGTTTCGCTGTATAATACGCCCCTACATTGGTAACATACTTAACATAAAGTATAGACAGTTCAGTAAGTCACGTAGAAATGAAACTAGCAGTTAATTTTCCCTGTAAGGACATTTTATTTTTCAACAAAATCCATCTATAACACTATGCGCGTATTCCAGAGATATTAAAGACGTTTAATGCGTTCAAAAAAATAAAATTTATTAAAGACTGCAAAATACGCATCTTGATGATCACTTCTTCATTGGACGAAAATTTCTTCCCAGCAAGCGAAGTTTTCGTGTTTGGAAATAAATAGCCAGAGTTCCAGTTAGGACATGTGGAAGCTTTCCGAAATGCATGCATGTATTTTTATACTTGAAATATCATGGCGAAAAAAATTTTGTTTCTTTGCGAAATGTAGCCGATTTTCTAATACAACTATTCCAACAACAATGGATAATACTCTCTTGATATTCTTATACCTCTTTGAAGGTAGTTAATGACAATTTTTTCGCAAGCATGCCAAAATGCACCCCATTTTTGCTTTCGACTGAATTTTGGTTTTCTGAATGTAGTGGTCATCCAAGTCACATCAGCAGTAATAAATCGGCGCAAAAGTTCAGATACTTTACGCTTGAACAGTTTCAAGAAATAAATCGAAACCGTTTAAAAATGATGTTCTTGTTTATATCATGTAAATTTGAAACCACTGTACCAATCTACAAGATTACAGCCACTGCAATCTCATGCATCTTCACTCAATAATCTGCCAATGCAATAGCATGTAATTTTCTTATCATTTCTGGTATGCGGGCATCTTTTGGCCTGCCAGGTAGTTCAGCATCGCGAGCACAACAAAAATCACCAAACCGCCCGTGAAACATTTTAGTAGATGGAGCAGAGTCAAGATAATATTTGTTTCGGTTACTGGCTTTCAGCGCAGAAAATAATGTTTGATGAGAACGCCAAAATCATTTCTTACGTTTCAGGGAAAGTAATACAAGTTCTTTATTTTAAATCCCAAGTAGCACTTTAATTGGAATTATATTTACTTTACCGCAGTAAATATTACCGAATTGTTACATATATTTCTATATTAACGTGAAAATTACCTGATTCACTTTTTTATCAGTGAAAATATCTTAAAATTTACCATTTATAATTACTAACTAGTATTATACGTTTCAGTAGCATTAGAAGTACCTACAACGTAATAAAAACAATTCATGATTACTCTTAAGGAATGTCAACTTTATAGTAAACATATAAGTAGTAATAGCTATCTTTAAATACTTAATTAGGACCGTGAAGAAGTTGCTTCTTACAAGTCATTTGTTAAGTTTTTGTAAAGTTTTGGTTGCTTTGTTCACGAGTACAAATTGAGTATCTTGATAGTTGAAACATAAGTTCCAATAACGCTAAAATAACCAAAGAATCTAACGTCAAAGTATTTATGTGAACATCGCCATATTTTATCGAAATTATTAATACTAGTCAATGAATAACGTCATTTTGTTTAAATTATTTTGTTAATATTTTATTTATTTTACTTAAAATATATTATATCTACAAGTTACGTGAAAATATGTTGTATATTTTGACTTCAAATACTTCAATGGTCTTTTTATATAATTTTTGTAACGTTTAATTTTATAAATTTTAGCATTGTATATATTATACACGTATTATACTTTCCCGATTACTGTAGAAGTATTAATCCATATTTACTGTTTCCTATATTCCTTATAACCTCATGATAAAATTGTATAGGAAATGATAGCAATATATTATGCTTTACAAAGTAACTTGAGCGAGATAGAAGCAACATTATTAGAAGGGTGAAAAGTAATTACAAGTTTCAGCGACTAAACTGTAACGGAATTAACCCGTAACTCTCCAGTTAGAGAAACGTAATTGCAGCGGTGATAAACAAGTAATATGTACGTAAATACTGTTCCCTATTTTAGTCACATATACGTTACAGGAACGTTCTAGGATGGTTGAAATGGATAGTAACCAAACACCTTGAAGTCAACTTAGGAGTTGTCAATACGTATCAATAACTAAAAGTGCTGCTTGGGAATGGCTGTCAAATATAAGCTAATCCAGACATCTGCAAGAATGTATTTTAACAAAATAATGTTGATTTTATTTTGGTGGTGGCGCCGCTTGCATTTTTTCCTGACCCATTGATTTTAGCAACGCATTACTACTACAGAAAAGTTTTAAACTCGGTTTTGGTATTTGGACAAGTGTTACCTTCATTATCAATACATTATTATTTTTTGCAAATTTAAGCATATAGTCTTTTAATATCAAACAAAAAGGTGGTTCTTAGATTACTGAAAGAGAAATGCTTCACTTTATACAGCCTTGATTACATTGATCGGAAATGTGCCTAATTTTCTTGAGAGTGTCAAAGGAAAAGAAAAAGAAAAGTAAATACACATCTGACGCAAATTGGGCGACTGCTCTACGCTTTATTGCTTAATTGTTACTACAGTTTATTTTTACCAAAATGTATTTGAAAGTTAATAAATAGCTCATTTTGATATGTAAATTTTAGTAAACAAATTAAGTTCATAAGTTCCTTCAGATATTTATAACTAACAATTTAATTAATACAAACGTCAAATTATATAACAATTTAAATTTAAAGTTGTATTTAGAACTAGGCTAAATTATAATGCGTCGCTGTAAAATATATCACCATTTTTTGTTGAGTATGTTTCTGCAAACACTAGCTACTTCAAGCTCATTATCACTGATCGAAAAACGCCAACCAAATTATAATTCTGTATTAACCTACATAGATGTTATTAACTTTTAGTAAAATCGTTTTTGTAATGCAAAAAGAAACAGTGTTTATTGAAAGATTTTTGCACCCCACTGAGGCTATTAGGTACCTATAGTTTATATAAATTCCTATAATTTTTTTATTGTAGAGACAATATGAGAAAACCGTTCCACTTGATAAATAAATTCCTTTGTGTAAGTTTTGTTTCGCTCATTTAGTTAGTTAATCATCCATCACTCATTTCTCTTTTTAATATTTTGGAATTCAATTTAACAGTTAATAGAAAGTACGTAAAAAAGTATAACCGTCGCTTCTTTATTTTATATACTGCATGATTATTAAATTGGGCCATGCAATCTTCAGGAAATAGACTTCAATTGCAATTAATTGGTGTCTCTTTCAATATTAAAAAAATGTTAGAGCTAATGCGTATTTATACTAATAAAACAATCTTTGGTTGTGACTTCATTAATTTATAACATCAAGTTCTTATCAAATAATGCCAGAGTGCGGTCTGACGTTGCGGGTAACCAGTCTGGTCTATCGCGATGAATTTTTATATGCGAGTTCAGTCGAATATACTGCATAAGCTGTGGTTGATCTCAATCTCCGATTTTTCGCGGCACGTGCTGCATTTTTAATTTAATTTTTATATAGCGCAGCACATGGCATCAGACATTGTGCGAATAGACCTCTTGTGATCTATGAAATTCAATTTAATTACAAGTTGAAAATTGAAAAGTATAATTAAACAACTAATTGACTTTGAAGTTGAACAGAAATCCAATCAAAGATGCTCGTATACTGAGTGGCATAGAAATTGCAACACCAAGCAGGAGTTGGAATTTCTAGATTAAATTTGGTAAGAATATTCACCTACGCTATGGTAATAAATGATCAAAATTTGGGAGGAAAATCTTTATTAGTTAAACAAAATTTTATAATAATTGTTAATAATGTGTGGTGCGGCTTTCCTGATTTACACATTCAATTACAAGCCGAAGCATTGATTGAATAAGGTGATTTATCTCGTCTTGGGGTATTTACCCGCATGCAAGTTGCACCTCACGTTTCAAATCCTCCAAAGTCAAAGGAGGATGCTGGAGATCCTGGAGGTCAGGGCGAAAGATGAATGTAGGCCTGCTCAAAGAAATTCAAGGAAAACCTTGCTACATGTGGACGTACATTATCTTGCTGGAATAATAGTTCTTCGAGCTCTTGTAAGTATGGCAGAATATGTGTTCCAACCACCTCCGCCTTGTACCGTTGTGATGTCATATTGCCTCGAATAAACACCAAGGGAGATCTGCTGCCATAAGTAATCGCATCTCAAACCATAACACCCACAGTGCGGTGTACGTGCCTCTCAACTGTAAATCGATGATTCCGTCGTTCATCCCGTCTATTTCTGATTCTCATACTACCGTCGTGCATTCCTAAACAAAATCTAGATTCGTCACTAAAGACAACAAGACGCCATTCAAGATTGCAATGAGATCATTCATTGCACCATTGTAACCGTCGCTGACAATGTTCTGAAGTCAAAGAAAGTACAAATTGGGACGATATGATGTTAACCAAAAACTTCGGATTCGGAGATAAATTATTCTAAGGGTTACAAAGCGACCTTCTTCACCAAACCATTGGTCACCACCTGCCCGAGTAGAGGAGAATCGTTCTCTAAATGCCAGATGTCTTAAGCGACGATCTTGACACTAATTCGTTCTTCGTTCTTACACATTTAGCAATTTCCCTTAATGAAAAACTAGCTTTGCGCAAATCAATAATGCGATCTCTGTCAAATTCGCTTAATTGACGGTAATATTCTCGTCACCGTACTCTAGGCATGATCAAACAAACAAAACAAGTTAACAAAAGAACAACAACCAAAATAGTGTTAATTAAGAACAAAAAAGAACAACAAATCGTACGAAAAACACACCGAAAAAGTTAGGAAAAAATTATAACAACTGTAAAATGTGACGTTATCACATTACCACTTGATCTCAAAAGTTACTCAATTATTGCTTAATGTCAGCCCAACATATTTACCAACTTTGATTAAGAAATTCCTATTCCTTCTTGAGTATATTAAAAAATATTTTTTTTTGCAAAATTATCCTTGTCTTATTTTAGCCTTATCTGTTTCTTGAAAATCATTGTTATAGCCCCTGAGAACTCACCTACATTCCTGAATTAAGAAGTTCGCGTTTTTCTTTCTGCAAAATGTAATCAGCAAATTATTGTTTTGACAAAAAAGCAAATTAGGTCAATGTGGAACAAAGATTTACACACAACTTAAAAACCTTATAACTGAAATCAATGAACATTAAATTCTGTTATAGAAAATAATAAATATTGAATTTATAGTTTCTTATTTGGTCAAAATATTTCAAATATAAATTTAAATTGCCATAAGTTCAAGATCACAGAAATGAGTCATGGCTTTGAATTTATGATGTTAGCATTATGTGTAATTCTATTTTTCCTGAATGTCACATAATATCACCTTTCCATATAAATAGTACTTTAAATTCCTTTTGTTTAGTTTTTCCTAAGAACACATCTTGTTAAAAATCTGTTATAAATTGCTACTTGTGCATTCTAAAATAAATATGTCTAAGTAGGTAAATAATTATAAGTTTGAGAAGATAAATAAAAACATCTTGTTATAATACATTAACTGTTGCTTTCCATCTAATCCTCTGAACCATTCTGTGTTTTGAATTCTTAGGTTCGATGTATACTAGTTTTGAAAAAATAACCTTCACATAGAAATAATTACTGAGTAATTTTCTTTTGCTTCAAACAGTAGTTTCTGCAATGGTGCAAGTCTTTTTTTATCGCAATTTAAAACTATTTATATTATAAATTAATTATAGGCGGGTTAATAATTATCTCTATGTAAATAAATTGGGACTCATCTGTACATAAAATATTTCGTTAAAGTTCCACTATAATACAAACTACAATAATCGGGGAGCTAATAATTAACCTTTACTTAAAGAAATGTCACGCACAATTCAACACTGCAAGATAATGTAACATGAGACCATTATGTGCTACATGCTTGATAAGAACCGAGAATGCGTCTTCATATTTCTAATGTGTTCAGGTAACTAGCTATTCCACATATGCTTATCTTGTTTGCATTAACGCAACTAATTATTCCGCCTTATTCGTTCTTACAGATTTCTCTAAGTGATGCTCGCCGCTTTCCATACGGTATATAATATGTTGGTAACCAGGAGCTGCAATTTATAAAAGCTACTAGAAAGTAATAGTGCAAAATTCCGAAAGGTACTTTATTAATCGCACTCGATAGCTTATAGAAAATGTATATTTTATAATAAGTGTAGAACGCACAATAATTTTCGCTTCCAATTTAAAAATATTTTTTGGAAACATTTTGTGTGATTCAAGATTTTATTATATGATGCATTACATTCAATGTTCTTATTATAAGTAATTTTCATTATTTTTCACTACTTTATTAACTAGACCTGACTGCATTTTTGTATATCTAGTGATGCACGATCCAAATGTGATTGCTTATTAGAAAACGAAGCAAATTGTTATTGCAAGAAACGTTGTGACTGTAAAAAATACTAAATAAATACCATATTCATCTATGACTAATATATGTAATTTTGAATGATACCACCATACTGCCCGCGGCAAAATAAACAGTACTGAAATTATAAAGTGCACTAAAAATGTATAACACTTACCTCAAGTGCATTGGCGCAACAAGTATTTAAAATGTGCTTTTTCACGATCCAGGTATTGTTCATAATGGTCTCGTAGGTTTCCAAAAATTTTGGTTAAAATAAAAAATTACTGTACCTTCTCTCGTAATTTGGAAATACATAATTGTAAGTGGATTTTGTCAGAATTCCTTTCAGCAAAAGCCATATGTAGCAATTTGGGACCGTGGTATCCGGAAAGTGAAAAGGTTGTTGGAAGTCCTAATCACGGGAAATTATACGACCTGGAAAGTATTGTCTCGGAAGGTCAGATGAGTACCTAACTATGCGGTATGTGGTTCTATCTTGCTGCATCCTTTGTCTTGGCAGTGACAAAATAGGGCAGCATTATTATTCCTGTAGCAATCCTGGTTCATTATTAGCGGATGCACTGGGTTATTTATGAGAAAATAAGAACTCAGTATGGCGTGTTTAGATGCGACGCACCATATCTTAACTTAATCAGTGTGTAATAGTTACTGTATGATGTATCAGGCTGTTCAATTCCCAGAAAAGGAGTTGTTGAAGAAATCTTGAACCTCATGTGCCATCACCAATATTGATATACAGTAATATGCCCTACGAATTAGTTTGCATCAGATTATGTCTAACGTGAACATGATAGCCACGTATTTATTTAAAAAACCCAGTTTAAGCGATTTTCGTTGTAGACTATACCTTTGAGGCTAATACATGTGTTGGGCAACTCCTCGCTCCTGATTATCCTTTATGGTCACTGTCCTTGGGCGATCGGTGGAGTTCTTACGTTTCAACAATACTGAAGCCGCTCTTTGGAACCTATCGAAGGCAGCTAGCATTATTGCATCACTCACTCTATCTCTATTATTTCAGTGACATTGGAGACCCTGGAACGTCAGACCTTTACCACCGTCGGATTTTTTCCCGGGTAGTGTGCCCTATCTTGGGCTTCCCAGGAAGGGATGATTAGTTCGCTAGGCTGTTTGCATGAACATTTTTGAAATATCCGGCAAGCAGCTTAGAATACTGGTTATGGTTTCGTAGACACAGCGTCTCCAAGTTGATTAATCCCGCCTTGGAGGTCTTAGTATAGTCGAAGACCTGGGGGGTGCGATATTTGATTGGGCGGATGTTGGTGTTGGTTTCGGCGTTTTTCTTTGTTACTTGGGCTGGGTTACCCTTTGCAACATCTACATACGATAGCTCTCTTCTGGCAGCGGTGATGGATTTTGGATACTGCGGGCAACCTCTATAATTTTAAGTGTAGCGTTCGTTGCAATTGGTACACTACGACGGCGCGGTGGAATGGCTTTATTCGCGCTTCATACACGTATGTGCAGCGCGGCAACTTCGTTGTGAGTCTCCATTATTTTTGGAATCTACGGCACTGAATAATTCCCGTTTTTATTCGGGGAAATTCGACGCCAATCAATAGCCGCAGAACTGCTTTAGTACTGTAAATGCTTTTACCGGAATCCCTTCTCTTCAGTTCCATGTAGGGTATCAGCTCTCTATCTTCGTAGCGGCGCATTGTGCGTACCGATGTGGCTGACAGCCCTTGACCTCTCATCTCTTCCAAAATCGCTCTCAGAAATTTTTTTGGCAACCCTCTAAAGATTGCCCTTCGAGTTTTCCTTTTTTCCAGCTGGTAGGTGTGAAACGGAATTGAGTTGGTATTTAACACGTTGAGCCCCGCCAATGTACTTGAAGAAATAATTCGCCGGACCGGATATTCAATTAACATATAATCACGTAAATTCATATTTAAAATAATTATATTACTTTGCTTAAAATTAAATATTGTTTATTTTGCATTATTTTAGTAAAATAATATGAGGTATCACATTGATACCACGCGGTCCGAGTAACATAATACGTTTTGAGAG
>JAHWXV010421257.1:0-13244 GCA_024586415.1 Phrixothrix hirtus
TAATATAAATAATAATAAAACACGCGTATAATGGTTAATTTACTTCGTTAAGGTATTTTAAAATATTGTTATATTACATTGTCCCATGAAGATCATGCTAAGCAGTCTCGTTGCTGACGTCATAACCGAGTGGGTCCCTGCGCGTAAGCACACCATATTATATTCCCACCACGGTTTTAATCAAACAAACCTCATATAATGCGTATTTAAATAAAACCACTGTTTGTTGGTAAGCGTTGATAACAAAAAACATCCTGGAAATTAAATAAACAGTTATATTGCCTATACTTGAGTACCATTTTGGAGAGATCGCAGAAATAAATTTGCCATAAACGTGATCATAGTTGCACTTCCAATTTGACTTCCCTGATTGCAAATTATAGCGCAGTAGAAAGTTTACTTAAATTATATAGGGAAAAAGCATTAGTAGCACCACTAATAGTTAAGCTGGTTATTTCTTTCAAAATAACATTTTATGAATTTTTAAATGAGTTCCATCGCAACGCAACCATTCATGCATTTGCTCTAGGCAAATATAACTCGAGTCACGCGTCGATTCTCCTTGAAATCGTAAAGATCAAACATTATCGCATACGCTATGTAATGGCTCAAAATCGAAGCAAAGGCATAATTCAAAATTTAAATGTAGAGATCATGAATTTTGGGAATATAAATAAATAATTTTGAATTAATTTAACGAAAAATTCCGTTACACCCTTTAAATAAAGAAGAAAGACGCTACTTGTGGAAATATCCACAAAGCGTTATAAATTATAATTTTTATCTTAAATATATCAGGAGATCGCGTATTTATTTTTAGGATTTAAAAACTTAGTAACTGAAAATTTCAAATATCAAAGCAAACATTGCGAAAGAGATATTTTTTAGAGTTTCAGTTTCCTATCGGTTTTGAAGATCTCTGTAGCTTTGCCAAATATTGACTTTCTAACTTATTTCTAAATGTCACACAAAAACTCAACGTTTGCAGAAATTTACGATTTTAGAAAGGAATTATTATTCTTTCTATCATATTTCAAGTTGTTTGCGGATGTATTTCCTAAGTAAGGCCATGAAAGTCGAGATATTTAATTTTTGTGTAAAGTTTACCCTGTTTTTTAAACCCTCAGTTAATTACGCGTCTTGTAATAGCTGATTTTTATCTTTTCCTGCTATTTCCTTAAAGTTATGGTTAGATTTTTATGTTCTATTACTGTGACTGCTATTATGTCTTTATTTTTATGCGTAAATGTCATGTTAGTCTTTAGACGTTTATGTCGTTTTGTAATCCTTTTTTATGTGACACACATACTATTTTATTTCTAATTAATATTGAGACTATTTTTGGAAATATCTGTTTTAGAATTAATCTTATGCGTCCCTTCCTTCAACAATACAACTTCATAGAATAATTTACTAACAAAGTTTAGTATGAGGTATAGATTCTAAAGAAGGCAGAATCTTTACATACCGCATACCTCCTATTCACATTTTCTTATTACAGGTTTTCACTTACTCCATTTAAAAAAACGCCACATTAATATATAAAAGCGTCTTCGAATTTTGTTTAATCTTTTACAACTTCTATTTTTTTATTTTCATTCTCACATACAATTTGATATTAAATGCCTATTCTACAGTTTTAAAAGTCTATATTAATTGTGTCATGTATTTATAATTATAATACACTAATATCATAGTGTATACATATAACAACAATACTTTTGTCGTTAAATGGGTTACTGCAATAATGTGTCATTTAAATTTTAAGGTCTAAGCAATCTGTAATACCGAAATGCTAAAGAACTTTGTTTACTACAATTCCGCCAGCTAAGTCTTAAGTGGAGTAGAGCCGTAACATGCAGAAAACAGGACGCCACCCGTTCCAAACATACAGGATTTTCAAACAATGTGTCCAGCAACCCCCTACTGATGAGCCCCAAAGGTCGAAACCAATGGTATACAAGTGGCTGCAATATATTGATGTATTTACCTACTTTGTTAGGTTATGCAAATTTTTACTTTGCTGTCAGTTTTAAGGCTTTCAACTTGTACCGAATTTCTTAAAGTTCACGCGGTTTATAGGAGAAAACTTCAACTTTTCATATATATGGAATACTTAAGAGAAAATAGAAAATGGAAGGAAGGCCCACGGTTTTTTTATTACATACGATAAACATACAAATAAATCTTAGGAAATAAAGTATAATCAGTAATAAATACATGATTGGTCAACATAGCCTCCCCAAATCCACTTATAATTCTAAATTATAAGATTAATTACTAAAACATTGCGTCTTTCTCCAATAGATGGAAATAAATATCTTGAAATATAACTAATTCTATTTTAAAGCGCAATTCTACAGATGGTGCGTATCTTTACTAATTTGTATGTGCACCTGAACAATCGTTTGAAGATTGGTGCACACGAATTGTTTTATATATAAAACAGGACGCAACTATAATTAGATCTGGGCAGAATAAGGGGTTAATTAAATATTGAGGCGCGATCTGCCTCTATTTTTCTTCGACTGTGAGACTTTTCAAAATTGAGGTTCAGGAACACATTCATCGATGACAAAACAAACTATCGAAGGATACACTAGTGTTCATGAGTAATCTGCGCGCACCCAAACGGGAACTTTATGTGGTTTACTGACCACGGGACTCGCAAATTGCACTCAAATATAAATTGGACTAAAAAATGTAATCTGCTTCTGTTGGAGCACAGATCTTGCTGCAAGTAGTGCTGAGCAAAGGAATTAGGATTGAGTTTGGTTAAGGGATTTTCCACACTTTAGATAAACGCGTCCTGGTGAACACCAAGATCGCAGTCGAAAAAAATAACACTTGACAAGCAAATAATCGAAATTAAATTTTAAAGCACATGTAGATAAGCATTTGGTATTTAAATTTGTGAAAAAGGCGAAATAAAATATGCGAATTTCTTAGAGAATAACGGATACAAGGCAGCGAACGAAACGTACACCACACTAATTTTTAAACCCAAGTGGCGCAACCGACCGATAAAACATTTGCGCATGCACCCACACGCGCATGACAATTTTAAATAAAAGGAAAACTCACGAATTTAAAATGCAGAAAATGAAATTGTAGCGGAAACAATTTTGAGTTGAGAAACAGTTTTCGGCCTAAACAATAGTTCACAGTTCAAATTTGTTTCAGAAAAAGAAATAACAAGTTTTCTTTAGCAATTGTTGGTTTGGGGTCGACTCCAAAATGGAAACCCAAAATGAACATTTTCGAAATATTTTACTGAATTATAAAAAATTATGTGACTGGGCTTGGTGAAGAAGCTATGGCAGTGTCGAAATTGGATTGTTAAATTTTGGTTTAGATATTTTTATGTCCACGATGCACTGTACTCAGGAAGGTCAATCGAAGATGATGGCGACAAAATAAAGACATTGATTGAATACAACCGGCGTTTACGAAACTGTAGATTACCCAAAATCTTAATATGCCAAAATCGAGCATCAAAAATTATTTAAGACAAATCTGCGCTTTACAAGTGATATTTACACGACTTAGCAAATATCTACATAGCAGTTGTTAAATAGAATTTCACTGTTAACAAAACTCGACGTAAAATGTCTGTACAGCTAAGCGATCGATATAGTTTGACGGTCGGATCCAATTTTAAATAGATTTGATCTAGTAATGGGGTAGATATCCTCAGAAAAATGTCGTCAAAGAACAAACAAGAGGTGGTCAATTGTAAATTCAATGTACTTTACAATTGGACCCTATACCTTTGTAGTAAATGCGGATTCCCTGGTGGATTTGAGTCGAACTAGCATTAATTCAAGTCTCTATTGTACGGAAGAAAATGATGCACACTATAGACACAAAATTAATTATCCTGAGCACTAGGGTAACGAATACGTCGAGATTTTGACGCGCGATTACTTAACGAGCATGCATTTGAACAGTCTTGTCCTAAGATCAACTAACCCGAAAACTCGCAATCTGTCTATCTATCTTTTCAATGGCATGGAGTGGCTAGATATTACATCTTTTACCTTCTTTGCATTTCGGTCCTTGATTTGCGAGAATTCTTTGTAGTTTTGCCTACGCGGATTTTCTCTTTGTTAGGAGGTGGTCTTTGTTTGTCGATTTTATTTCGCAAATGCTTCCATTATACGCGGGAGTACGCGCATCACTGCAGCAATTTCTTCAGAGAAGGACGCTGCCCCGCGCGTCGCCTCGACAATGACGTTGACCGCTGCTGTAATGTTCGATTTATTAAATGCAAAGGCGGCGTGGTCAGCTGTTACACTTTCCGTTGGTTGCTGTTTAGCACTTTCACTGCGCGTTTCACTTTGTGTACCGGATTTTAATGCTTGCGCGTATGAAAAGTTTGACTTTACAATTTTTACCAACCGCGTGAATCGCGGGCAACCCTTGTAGTTTGCTGTGTGTGTTTGTTGGCAATTTGCACATTTTGGTGGCGTGTTTCTGTCCTTTACACATTTCGTCGATGTGTTTTCGTCGCCACACTTTACACAACGCGGGTCCGCTCTGCAGCAACGCTACCTGTGGCCGAACAATTGGCGGATGTGGCACTGCGTGGTGCCTTTCTTCTTTCTTAGTACCTTCACTGTGATAAAAAGGTGGAGGACTATCGTGATTTGGAAAACTTTCTTCCCATGGTCGTTTTTAACCAGTTCTACATAATTTAGAGGCATTGGCATACGATCCCTTCCTCCCCGCATCCTTCTTACGGAAATTATAAGGAGCCCTTGCCTCAGGAGGTCATCCTTGACCACCTCATTTGGAATGGTTTCGGGTAGCCCTCTTATGGCCATCCCTAACACCTTCTCACTTTCCAGCTGGTAAGTGTGGTAAAGTACGCTAGCTTTTGTCAGGTAGTCGATAATGCCTTTGTGCTCGGCGTCGCTGCCTGACTTGATGTTCATCCCCTGGGCGACGTTGTTCGCCCTGTAATCCACCTTGCTTTTCAAGGTCTGATACTATTTTTGGCCAGTTGTCTTTCTTCCTTATAACCACGGAAGGCATTTTTCCTCGTGGTTTTCTGGTGATTACGGTGTTGGTTATCACCTTCTTTGTGGTCGTACCTTCTGCTTCTTTTTCTGACTCAGCTTCTGTGTCGCTGAGCGCGTCGAATCGGTTTTGCGTCGGCACCTTGGTTGCTGGACCGCACCGTTCTGTCTTCGCTCTTGATTTCCGCTTCCTTCCTTTATCTTCCGTAAAGTTATCGGAAGCTGAAGCTGTGGCGTTTTCTTTCTCATCGTCGGAGTACTCCATCTCTGCGAGGAGGGCATGAGCGTCGTTTTCTGCGTTGTTTTCCGCTGTTGCTGCGGGCCAGGTATCAGGGTGATGACGAACATTTTCGCGCAGTAACTTGTTTTGCTCATCTAACTGCTGCATTTGTTCGAGAAACGTATGGATTTTTTTTCAGTTGCGGCAGTTACAGCGGCTGCATTCGTGGGCGTTGGTAGAATTTTTTGCGCGGTTGTTTGTGCAATTTTTCCCACTGTGCGTTTGGGTATCGCACCAGTGGAAGCGGCGGAGGTGGTGGCGTTGGGATAACGTAGTCTGTGTCGTTCTAGTTCAGTAAGGCTGTACCATGCGTCGGTCATCGCGAAAGCACTTTGAAAAAATTAACAAAACACTGTCGCTATATGAAGACGGTTGTTTGTACTGCGGCTGACCCACCGCTACAAGTAGAAGGGGCCTTAGGTACAGCACAATAGATCTCAAGTAACACAACTGCCAAGGAACACGTCTGCACTCAATGACAGTCCCAACGGAACTCCTGATCTGAAAACTGGCAATATTAACGAGTGGTATTCTTGAAGGTTTTTGCCGTATCGCACAATTGTGTTCATTAAGGGGAATTTTACACTTATTATGTTTTTACAGCTATATGCTTATGCAGATTGAATAATTTAACATATATTTAACGGCATTGTAATGATTTGAAGCATTTAATCACAAATTATAGAATTAATTAACGAATTTAGATTCAATTTATTTAAACAATAAGGAATATTAAAAATTAACTGATGCTTAATCATAAATGCACTGTTCTTCTTGAAATTAAAAGCTAAAAGGTGTATGAAATATATCTACAGAGTATAGCTTAATTGTTGGGTTATTTCTTGTCAAAATATCAAGCGCTCTTACAATTCCTGTGCGATATTATTAAATTAACACATAGTGCTAATGCCATTTGATGTAAATAAAGGCGAAAGTATCACCGCAAGGAGACACAAAGCTGGCTGAAAGTATAACACCGTTTTCACTCTTTTTAGAACAAAAGCGTTTAGCCTTTTCAGCCATCTAGCTTACATACTTTTGTTGTTAAAATAGGGCATAGCTTTGACCTGGACTTTTTATTATAGCAACAGTTACAAAAATATAGAATGAAACGCATATTATTTTTCAAAATAATATGCTACCGTCAGAATACATTTATTTCATCCCTCGGGCAGTGTGCGGATACCATTGGAAAACAAGTTTTTTAGATGCGTGCGCAAATTTGTGTCGCTTCATTCACCTGCTCAGCTCATGTAAATTACTGTCCTCCCAAGACTTCTGAAGTGGACTAGATAAATGATGCTTGCAAGGGGACAAGCCGGGACTGTAAGGTGCTTTAATTTAGTAACTGTATTTGAAGTCAAACGCATTGCGCCTTTACGTAACAGTCCTCGTCGTTTGCTTCTTTTAGATTTATTTACTTGTTGAAGCAGTTGACTGTAATATTCCACAATTGTTGTTCTCCGTTCTATTAACAAATGCACGGCAATTTGACCTTGAAAGTTCCAAAGCAATACCGCCATCCGTTATTCTGCCGATGGTTAATATTTGAGCTTTTTGGATGGCGGAGAACCTGAATGGCGCCTTTGCATGCTAGTCTGATTACTCTCTATGATGTAGTGGTGAACCTAGAACTCATAGACTCTTATGGTGCATGCCAAGAAATAGTCCCCTTCATTTCGAAAACGCTGGAGGTGTTTCTGAGAAGACACATTCGTTTCTGTCGCTGTCCAGAGGGCAGGTTTCTTGTCACCCACCGGAAAATGTAAACTTATCATGTATGATGGCTTGTATGCTACGAACACTAACTTTTGGCATTTTCACTAATTCGCCTATATTCGTCTGTTTGTTCGAATATGCTCATCAACTCGTTGGATATTCGATTCGTTTACTGTAGTACAAAGTCTTGAAGGTGAGAAGCATTTACTACACGTATACGGCCGCTCTTGAACGAGTTATACCATTTAAATACCTAAGCACGCGATAGCCATTTTTCTCCAAATTGCTCCGAAAGTTGATGAAAAATACTAACATATTTCTTACCTTGTGTGTATATAAAAATTTAATGATAACACGCTATGCAACAAGGTTCAATACATCACCCGACATCAAGGTTAGCACAACTGTCATTATTTATACAAACCCTCGACTAGATAGATGTTTCTATTATTACATAGAAAACTTGATAGTAGCCCTTTACTAAGAAAGCAAAACTAAAAAGTTCGGGTCAAATCTATACTTCCCTGGTATTATTCTTGTATGTATTTAGAACAAAAACCTGTGCATGCAGTTAACACTAAAGAATTATTATTTGGCCCCGATAAGGTATCTGTCATTCTTAAGACGCCAAACTCAAACCGTGCACAAGATTTTGGCATAATTGGAGTGGCCTCTTGGTGTCATAGTTTCATATCCAACTTCTCTGCCATTATGGCACTTTGGTCTATCTTAGCATGCGAACGGTATAAGTTTATGCGACGGTACCTTTGCTAGGGCGCTTTAAATGTATTTAAGAATTATTTTGTTGCATCCGATTTCGGAATTGGCGAAGGATGCGTGTTCTTCTATTTGAATAGTTTCTTAACATGAAATGAGCGCAATTTTGAGCCGCTTTGTAGGATATTCTCATTTTTCAGTAGCTACTAATCGCTCGTCGTTAGTTTGGTTGAATAATTTAAAGGACACAACTGGTCGCATTGCTCAGTGGGCAGCAGGATGATATCATTAACAGGAAATGAAAATGTCATATCGCACCGAACACTTTGTTACGTTCTGCCTCACTAGTAGATTCCATTATGGTTAAAAAACAAGAAGGTGCCCAAATCTCATTTGGTAAACTAAAATCGAATCTCTGCAGTATCTTCTTTGTCGACTAAATGTTGAACCAAAATGATCAATTTTGTATAAATTCGATTCATCAAATTCAACAGATGACGTGTATCTAACCATAAAATTTTTAAGCTTATGCCTTATGTGACGAAATAGTTAAAAATTAATAATATTAAAGAAGAACGTTTCCTCTTAAAATAATATCTCATTTGGTGATTGGCGATTTTGGCATCCACAAAGGGTATGATTGTTTAGCACAGAAAATGGTGCTGGCCAAAGCTAAAGCTAGTTGTAACCCGAATGTTCAAACTTGGGAAGAAATTTTTAGGTCATATGTCACGTCAGATGACTTGTGCCGACTTGTTTTAGTGATTGTAGATTATTTCAGAAAATTTCTTGCAATTTTTGATTTGTGTTCAGTACCAGCGACTGCTATTACTCACTGTTAAAGAAAATATGTTTCGTGTATTTAACGTTTCTCAGGCGATCTTTTGCAACAATGGTGCGTAATTTAAGAGTATCAAATTTCAGAAAATCGCTTCGTGTATTAGTTCAAAAATAAGACACAACGGTTTCAATTGTGATCAAATCAATCCAAGCGTACGGTAAATAAATGTATTCCAACAATTGCGTGTGTTATTAAGGATCAGTATTTCAGCCATGGCTTAAGCTGTAGTTTGCTTAAATTCTGCTTTGCTTCCATAGAAACCGTTGTAATAATCACCGTTTTTACAGCAACCATCTGCTGCTTAAATATCCCGGAGCTTAAGCTATAACTGAAATATCGGGCCTAAAACAACATTCCATGAGATGTTTCGTGTTTCTGTTTAGTTGTTATCTTTGGTCTACGGTCTATAATAATTTTAATATGACTATCCTAATGTAAACTAGCTACATATTTCCGTGCGTTCTCTCATTTTCGAAAAAGCTCATCCCATAGCTAACTTAAATAAAGCCATTATGAAATACTTATATCTTTTTGTATAGCAGACATCACTGTGGAATAAATGCATTTCTGCTGAAGAAGACTACCTTGAAAAGCAATAACTCTTTCTGTTTTTCTTAAAAAATCAAATTCAGGACAAATTTAACAGCCAGTTTGTTAAATGTACGTTAATCGAACAGTTAACATAAGCAAAGCTATTGGATTCCTAAGCCAAGGCATCAGTCTGTTTAAATTTACTGTATACAAAGCATTAGAACAAAAAGCTATTTTAGCCAAATCCGTTGAAATCGAGAACCTTCTGATAACGAGGGAAGAGAGTAACGCGCCTTAATCAGGACAGCCCGAAAGATCTCGTTGTTAAAGGACAGCAAACCAACATTAACGAAATAACAGGCAACTTGCGGAAACTTAAAAATTCACTTCTACAGAAAAAATAACAACACTAAATCTAAGCAACTTGCATTAAATGTACTAGTTTTCTGTAAACCAAGCCGATCCCTTCAAAGTTTACCTTGCAGTTTAAATTAAGCTGCAGTATGTCACACTTCATGTACACACGTTCGGAAAATGTTAACAAAACGCACCCTGAACTGTTTCCTGAATAATCCCAGAATTAATAATCTTAACAGAAATTTCATAAGTATGAAAATTGTCAATATAAGTAAAAAAATCCACATTTTGTTACAAAGTTTAAACGTAATAGAGTGTCTGAGATATTTGAGTAAATTTCATGAATTATTTTGCAATTTAACATCTCCCATATTAATTGTTACTACCTGGCACACTAACTTGCATTTCTTTAGTAAACTTTCATAACTTAAGTGCAACTATCATACCCATATGGTAAGCACTATTATAAAGCTTTTTTAAAGCCATTTAATTATTGTAATTTTTCCTTTACATCTCAATGTAATAAATACTGAATTAAAAGAAGCTAATATACCTGCCTGACTGACATTGTTTACAAACTAAAAAAATTTAAATTTTCGAGTGCAATGTTTCAAATTGCAAATATGGCCACCGCAATAAATGATATAAAGAAGCTTCTTATGTATGGTTAATTAGTTTATTTAAGTATTTCATTTTAATCTGAAAATGTATTGTGAAACGTTATATTAATTTTACATGAGATGAGATGTTTGATGCCTGAAGCGCTTGTATGAATTTGAATTGTGTGAAATTACACTTATAATTGTGTTATGGTAACATCCCCTGATTTAGAACAATATGTTCTATAACCACCCCTGAATACTATAGCTAATTACTAATGTAGCGGTTTTTAACCCATTCAGCGTTCGATGCGTTATCGATATGATGTTACCTACCAATTATCATTAGCGGTTTCGTGTTTACATTGTAAATTACGCACTCGACCTTTTGATGTTGATCATAACGAGAAAGAGCATTGTTTGTTACTTTTTGTTGTCAGAAAAGTTAAACGACGTTTTTGTAGTTGTTTGCGCATATTTTGTTCTTTCACTACAATGCCAGATCAAACAAAAATGGATACTTTTATCCTACTCAACTCAAACGTAGTTGACATATACAAAAAGTGAACATGTAACGGTGAAAATAAACATAAAAGAAGGAACACTAAAAATACTGAAATATGTGATCAAGAAAATGTTTTATAATTTAGTTTTGTGTAAGTGTGACCTAAATTCTAGCCACGAGATACTGTTTCGTTTCATCTATCAAGTTTTATTAGAGAATTTTCCAAGTTATTGATGTGGAATTAGGGAAAACTTATTACGATATTTATATAGGAATGGTGGATATTTGGTGACACTCATGATTGATATATTCGTCAATTAAATACATTAATCTAAAGTTTACTGATTAAATATTTGTGAACTATACGGGTATACACGGTTATAAAATAAATGAATAATATTTAATAAAAATACATTGCCACACCGAGGATTTTTTAAAAAGAAAGTTGCGGCTTAGGTACTATCAATATTTTAGAAACATAAAGAAAAGTCCTAATTTTAATTTTATTGCTGCTCATTTCGGTTAATTTCTCTTTGCTTGTGATTATAGTACGTCTTTGACAATTTAACAGAGGAGCTATTTTCACGGTCACAATTAATATGAAAAGATGACTTTCACAATTGAATCAAGTTAAATTTGTGCTTCTTGTGATTTCCCTTTGAACTGACAAAACCGTATACCTTTTGACACTATTAGCTTTATAACAGCTCGTCCATTTTAAATCCTTTTCAAGCTTTTATGTTCTTAATCGTTTCAAGGTCATTTGTGAACAAAAGGTAATCAAAATGCCTTTCAATATCAATACCAATAAGTTAGACTCAAATATTCATAAAACACGCATTCTAATCATGTTGCTGAATTTAAATTAGTATTCCACGATGCTATTTCGATTAAAATGACTTTGTTTAGAATGAAATGTGATCAAGCAGATAAAATCGACATTTACATTAGTAAACTCAAAAATATCCAATCCATGGTTATAAAATAAAAGAACCAGTCCTAATCACTTATCAAATTGTAAATTTTTGCCTTTAAAAAGATTATGTTGTATTACTCTAAGAACTAGTCTAATTACTTATTTCGATTTTCATAAAATAATAACATACTGCAATGATGGTCAGGCAAATTTTATATTTAAGTTTACATTCTTAAAAGCTCTTGTGACGAACCCTTAAATTAAAGCATTGGTGCCTTTTCTAATTATATAATTTTTGTAACAAAATTAATAGAACCAAACAACGACGAACATAAGTGACGAGATTAATTTAAGATCCGTCAAAATAAACTACAATCAACAAATTAAATAAAGTGTACTGTCAACGCATTTAATATATTAAACAAAGATTACATAATAAAAAGGGAAGTTCAACGAATGTAAATGTTAATTAAAATTCATTGTTAAGCAAATTAAATAAAATGTTATTAAAAAGTTACTAGCAATAACTGTATTAGATAGCTGTAAATATAAGGAATTCCCTTGTAGTGAAATGATATATGAATACAAAATTATGTATGATACACGGAAGGACATCTATCAAATAAATATAGAAACAAGTTATAAGTAAAATAAGGTAGAAATAGCAAAGCTCACTTAAATATAGAATCCTATAAATTTATACCTGTCAAAAATAAATTTAAGATAGATGACACTAGTATAAATTTATATTTATGAATTTGAATGAAAGGAGAAAGCAACCAAAATTCTCAGAATTGTAGGAAACCATATAATATACCGGTATAAAAGTCTTAATGTTTCATTGAAATAATTAGTATCTCTTTGATTCTCAATTAAATACCCTGTATATATTCAATGCATCAACAACCAACCGCACTTTCCCCAAAACAAACCGCACTTATTTACGTCTACGGACATAGTCGAGGCAAACGTAACCATGAAAAGCTACAATGTAGCCTAGGACTTATTGAAGGCAGACGATGATATCCTAACCGTAAATTAAATACACACTTAACCTCTTGATTGCAATGAGTACAAACACATTCAACACTACGTAATTTCACTTGCAATAGACATGGTGTATTGAAATCACGAATCGTAGAATATAACTTACTAGATCTAATATTAAATAAATGCATGAATAGATTTAAGAAATAATACAGAATTTGTAAATATACATAAATGTAAACATTTACTTCGAAACTACGCGATTTAAAATGTATTATGAATTTAATTGGCCTAACTATAAAACAAACAATTAGATTAAGTACAAATATTAATACGGCTCAATAAACAAACTATACAGAGTGTCCCAAAAATAAGTGATACCCCGCAAACTGTGGGTATCTTATGACATATAGAACAAAATTTGTCTATGAATATTTTTTAAAAAACGTATAGTTTTAGAAATATTAACAATTTTGTATTAAGTGCAACCCTGCAATATCGTGGGCCTTGATGTGTATCACTAGTCGGTATATCTTGAATTAGCAGCATATGTTTATTTCTAAAGATATTTATTCCAGAACGTTGGCATATTTTGGAATAATATTACTCAATCTCTGGTACACGAATCTAACAGGCAAAAAATTTACAAATCATTTTTGCAAAGCAACATATGTTCACGCCGTTGTAACGTTTAAATATTATTAAACCTTACAACTGGCGGGATAATATGAAATTTTCTACAAAACAAATCTTGAGACGCTAATGCCTCTT
>JAHWXV010421271.1:0-10210 GCA_024586415.1 Phrixothrix hirtus
ATATATATATATATATATATATATATATATATATATATATATATCAATTTAATACTTAAGTACGAATTGTGTTTTCGGATATGTGACACTCTGATTCCTCTCGTTTTTGAGTTATTGTGGACAAAATTATTCAGACTACTTTTTTAATAATAGAAACTGGTTATTACACAATGATATGTTATTAGATACAAAAAATTGTACACAGCATAGCATACTTATCACAATAACTATCATTGGGCTAACGTTAATTTGCATACTATTTGCCAGTAAAATTTTCAGCATCCCTTTTTAGTTAATATATGGGTTAGAATAATTGGCACTGAATTGATTGACAGGGGAAAAACATTTGTATGACCTATTGAAAGTGATGCCGTTAGCAATTGCACATCATATGATTTATATATAATGGCATTCCTGTTCATTTTATCATAAATGTTAGAAATTTCTTAAATCATATGTATAGACAAAAGTGGATTTAAAGGGTGGACCTATTCCGTTCACTAGATTTAAACAGTTGTGATTTATATTTATGGTGTTAGATGAAGTCACTGGTGTATTACACCCCGGTCGATAGCAAGAACGATTTTCAAAATATAATTATGATCATTGTATGTCAAATGCGGGACAAACCATGAGAGGTTGGTATGAGTAAGTCGTTCGTTACTCAGACGAGTTAAAACCTGTTTTATAACTAACCGTTGCCATTTTGAAAGTTTTTTTATAATTACAATGGTCTCGTTTAAAAGCCGTAGACATTAATATCGTGCGATCGAAAACGAGTGCATCCAGGGCGGTAAAAATTTTAAAAAATCTAGGGAATTTATTGCTGACGTGTTTCTTCCTAACCAAAAAAATAAGATGTCAACCATAGCCGTGTATCTATATTTTACATTTGTTTAATATTTTAATTATTTTTAATTGAAAATTAGAAATTGTTTTAACTTACATCAAATGAAAAATATCCTAGTAAATTTTTAACAATCAATAAGCAAATTGAAATTTCAATACATCATTTTAGTTATCAATTATAAATGTTTTTTATATGTGGCGCCTATAGTAAAATAATTATCTGGTAATTTTAGTGTTATGTAATTTTTAATTTCAGTACCATCAATTTGTAAGTTTGGTTGCCTATCCAGCAGTCTGCACTCTTTCTCGATGACCCTGTATAACATGTAGTACTAAATTAGATAAAATATTACAAAGGTTCCAAAATGTAGTAGTATACTTTGTCTGCATAATTTTTTTCATTCCATAAACATTTTAAAGAAAAACGGCAATAAGAGTTGTAAAACTTTTTTTATGACAAAACCATTTTACAATTTACGCTGGACCACTCCCTAACACATTATATATGTATGAAGAAAAATTGTATGTTGGGATATATTTGCTACTATAGCGGTTTTTGCACATTTCTAAAGCTAAAAATGTGTGACAGGTCACGTCGAAGTATAGAAATAGACGTCCAAATCAGGAATTATGGACGTCATCAAGTTTTATTAGAGTAAAATGCTCTGCTGCATATTTAGATATTGACAGAGCAAGTGATTGCTAAAGATAAGTTAATAATTGCTAAAAATAAAGTACAGATGATAGGAGGATAAACTCAAATATCATCCCAATGATGTAAAATTATCATGTAGATTTCCAAATTATAAGGGCGCCACTGAATTATGTGAATAAGGCTAAAATACTGATATATACCGCTGAATAAAATTGCTACAAATGGTCGCTTTACATTGTACCTACTTTAAAGAGTTATCTGAAATAATAAATTATATTTATCATATATTACACTGCTGATATAAAAGGAATATTTTTAAATAATCACCTTAATATTACTTGTACACCCTTACAAGTTATATTGAGGTTTGTATAAATTTGGTTAACCAAAAGTTAGATTTTCTCTTTGTAAAGTATTGACAAAGTATGTTTTGAAATTATACATACGGTGACCCGCACATCAATCAATTTTTGATACATTTAAATATTACTTCAAAATAACAAATAAATTTGCTTTATGCGTTAAATAAACTTATAATGTATGTTATTGACTTAAATTTAAACACTAAAAAATTTAAAAATTAATACACAAGCAACTGAAAGAATAAGCAACAAAAATAAAAATGGAAACTTGCATACGCAAAAGTATAGGCACATGCATAATAAACAATGGACGGGTTTAGAGAATACAACTGTTGGCAACATTGACTTTCAACTATTGCATAATTTTGTCAGCAAATTAATAGGGTGCTTGATATTTTTTTTGTTGTTAGAAACTTGAAAACACTTTTTTATGTTTGTTATAAATGGCAGATGTTCCAAAAATATTTATATTCATTAATTATATCGTGATAAATGATAAAAATACAACCAAAAGTCACCATAAGTCAGTATTGAATATTTTATAAATTGTTGACGTTTAAAATTTAAATATAAATTGGAATTATAGCTCAGACAATTTGCAGTTCATAAAAATATCACGTAGAAGAAGTAGAAGAAGGGAAGAAATAACAAAATAACATTATTATTTCTTGATGAATTTCGTAAACGAGTTGATAAATTTTACAATCTATCGATTAAAACAAATTATTATGGAATCAAATCAACTACATTATTTAAATTAATTTTATTTTCAAATAAGAAATGTTCCAACATAAACGCTTCAGCCATGTTTGCTACTTAAAATTATAATATATACATATATACATTTTATATAAACACAGCATAAATGTAACCATTCTTTATCTATTAATGTCACTTAAAATAACCTATAATCATAGATAAATAACGTGTATAGTCTATAACTCACGTTTTAGTTATCTATGATTAATACGTTTAGGGAATTTAAAACTGTTGTAATTTATCAGTACAAAATAAGTTGAGTATAAACATGTGTTAAGAGCCAATAGTTGCCTTCCCTAAACGCACGTATTGTTTTGGGGGTATCCCCAAATTTTATTTACACCGAGTACACCACATATGCATTTAGGGAATTCTTTGAAATAAATGACGTGTTTTTTAAAGAATTAATATCTAGTCAGTGTGAAAACCTAAACATGGGTAACAAAAGCAAAGAAACCACTGTAGAAGAAAGGAAAATTATTGTAGATCTGTATAATCAAAATAAATCGTATGCACAAATTGGAAGAATAGTTATTAGAAGTAGATTTACAATTAGAAATATTGTACGAAAATTTATAGATAAGAAACAGATAGAAAATGCATATAGAAGTAGCCGACCGAAAAAGATGACGGAAAGGATGGAACGTGCAATTGTGAGAAAGATCAAACAAAAACTGCAAATCACTTCGTCTGAGCTGAAAGCGATATTGTACATCCAGATACTATAAGAAGGGCACTTCAATGTGCAGGATTTAGTTCCAGAATTGAACGGAAGAAACCTGACATTTAAAAATAATCGAAAACTTCGAGTAGAATTTGCCGAATGCTTCAAAACGGAAGATGATAACTTCCGGGATACAATTCTGTTCTCCTACGAGAACAAATATAATATCTTCAGAAATAATGAATGAATTAGGGTATGGCGACGACCAAATACCGAATCCGATAGTGCTAATGTGCAAGCAACACTGAAACATGGAGGCAGGGGTGCCCTAGTTTGAGGTTACATGACATCTTCTGGTGTTGGACAATTGGTGTATATTGAAAGTACAATGGATCAACATCTTTATTTAGACACTTTAAAAAATAATTTACAAAAAAGTGCGGATAATTTAAAGTTAGGTAATAACTGGTATATTCAACAATATAACGATACAAAGCATACGACCTACAGGGTACGACAATGGATTTTATATAATACGCCTCATACTTTGCCAACTCTTCCCCAATCTCCAGATTGCAACCACATCGAGCATTTATGAGATGGTTAGAGAGAATGATTATTCATCATCACCATATTTCGAGTAAAGCAGAATTGAAGTAAATTCTTCAAGAGGAATAGTCCAAAATTGAACCAACTACTACGAGGAAAATAGTGTATTCGATGCATAATGACTTGTAAATATTATAAGAAATAACGGTGGAAATACGAAATACTAATTTGTATTTATACCATCTTATATGCAGGTGTGCCTATACTTTTATGTGTACAAGTTTGCATTTCTATTTTTATTGCTTATTTTTTCAATTGCTTGTGCATTAATTTTTAAATTTTTTAGTGTTTAAATTTAAGTCAATGGAATACATCACAGTTTATTTAACGTATAAAGCAAATATATTTGTTATCTTGAAGTAATACTCAAATCTATCAAAAATTGATTGATGTGCTTGCGGACCACTGTACATATTCTTAAAGGGGGCAACTGAAGTAATAAAAATTAGATAATAAATTTGTGTTATATCAACAATTTTTAATCTAAAACTACCTTCGGTAATCTCAATATTGCATTCATTAAAAGGTATATTGCAAAAGGTGCCCAATTAACTTGATCAGTTCAAAACATAAAACGAAGAAGTTAAAATTGACCAATTAATACCGTCCCTTGGCTGTAAAACTTTCTGGAGGTATTTACGAATACAAGGTGTGCTTCCTATGACAACATAAAAAGTGAAATCAAAAATGTGCCAATTCAACAAAATTTTAATAAATGTGCCCGTTGGAACAAACCAAATCTCCGGAAAAAGGGCGTTCCGCTTAAGATTTTAACAATTCTTAGTTTCGTCAACAAATGATAATAATTTCTTAAAAGAAATCAAAGCAATTACGATAATTTACTTAAATTAAAAATTTAAATTAATTAGAAATTACTTAATCCAGAAGTAAGGACACGTAATGATTAAAAACAAATTAGCTAAATATATCCTAGTACCTGATGTTTTCAAACTTATTTATGCACATTCAATAAAAGTATCAATTATTTTTACCAAATAGTTTTACTCCCAATATGATACAGAGTGTTTCTAAAAATAAAGGACGTTTCACAATATTCCTAATACTTCCTAGTAGAAGATTGTATCTCAAAAGCTTGAAGTACTTTCCAATGCATGTTCTATTCTAAGTCAAATGTAAATTTATTTAGTTAAGCAAAAGGTATAAATTTGCATTTCACTTAGAGTAGAACACTTCATTAACGTTGGGAAAAACTTCAAGTTTCTGAAATACAATCTTATATTAGAATTTCCCAATTTCAAATCCACAATGGAACAATCTTTATTATATTACTTCCTAGAAGGTCACAAATGTGCTTAGTAGTAAACAATTAATCACAGAAATAAATTTTTATGTGCCCATGAAATATTCTTACTACAATGTTTAAATATTTATATAATTTGACCTTAAAATGTTTAAATTCGTATCGTAATGAATTCTTTTACAAAGGTGAGCGAAATATTAATATTGTGAAAATACGTGATTCTGACTGTGAAAATTTCTTTTACAGTTTGAATCGTTGTAGTGCTTCTAATAATATTACAATACGAGGGTGGTCTGAAAACTAAATTAAGTAGAACAAAAGAAGGTACTTTATTCAAGTTTTTTATATTTATTTTTCGACATAGTCCCCTTTTAACTCGATGTCCTTATTCCAACGATGTTAAAGTCGTTTAGTACCTTTACTATAATAGGACGAATCAAACGCCTCAAAATAATCATTTGGTTCTACGATCACTTCCTCTTAACAAAATCTTTTTCCACCTAGCCATTTTTTCAAGTTTGGAAACAAGAAAAAGTCAGATAGAGCTAAATCTGAACTGTAAGGTGCACAACGAAGTATTTTTAATTGTAATTCATTTAATTTTGCCGTGACAATGTTCGATGAATGAACCGGTACATTGTCATGATGAAACAACACTTTCTTTCTTGTCAAATGTGGTCGTTTTTCCATTAATATTTCAATCAGCTGGTCCAATAACGACGCGTAGTACTCGCCTATGATTGTTTTGTCCTTTTGCAGATAATCTATAAAGATAACACCACGAGCATCCCAAAATACGGTGGCCATAACCTTCTTAGCTGATGGAACCACATTTGCTTTCTTCGGTGCACTGCAACTGACTTCTACCCATTGTTTGGATTGAATGTTTGTTTCGAGGGTATAGTGGTGTATCCAACGGTAATAAATTGACGCAAGAATTCGGCGGGATTATGCTTAAAAAGGGTCAAACAGTACTCAGAGGTTGTTAGGCGCATTCGTTTCCAGTCCACAGTTAGTAAACGCGGCACCCATCTTGCCGACAGCTTTCTCATACCCAAGTGTTCATGTAAGATATGACGAACAAGTTCTTTAGATACACCTATAGTGTCTGCTATCACGCACACCTTTAATCGGTGATCATTTAAAACAAGATGATGAACTTTGGTGATCATTTCGTCAGTGGTGGCCTCTTTCGGACATCCTAATCTTGTCTCATCTTAAATGATGGCGCAGATTCGCCGTGAACATTATCTAATTATTCTTTAATTTTTTTGGGTTTTTCTCGGCGATATGGAAGTGTATAATATCAGCAGGAAATTCTCTTTTGTCCATATTCATAAAATAAGATTTACTTTGTATGGCGTTTTATAAGTGAACTTTTTTGTTTTATACTTTTATAATTCGTGGTCTTTCCCGTTATTACCTGTAGTGCATTTAAATTTACTTCGTATTGAATTTGTATTACATCTCAATTAAAAATTCAATTATTTCATGCACAAATTTGTGCTCTTAACGCTTAGTTTATTAGCCCATAAGCGCTTCGTAACGGCTTGTTGACGTCACGCTCTGAAATTTAAATTAAAAACTCGAATATTACGCTCCTAAGTAAGGCGAACTTATTTCAAAATGTAAATATTCATGATTTATTTGAGATATAAGAGTATTCAACCCTAACAATATTTTATACCTTCAGAAGCAATAGTTAATTTTGGTGTTTGGCTGAAATTTGCTGCTAATAAGATTTGCTTTTATATCATGAAAGTACTTGTAATTTGGTTATATTTTGTGTTTCGGACAAGGAAAAGTCTTCGGTCGCATTAAAATTATAAAAGCTCAAACAAGTCTCCGAAATTACGGTTTTATATACCCAAGCCGTAAAATTCAGGGAAGGTTGATAAATAGAAACCGGTATGTAACGGGTCTTTAAAATTTGAGACCAGTGATTGGTTAACTCAACATCGGAAAGGGAATGTCAATAAGTTATAAAAAGCAGATCAACACAAGAAAAACCATTTTATTTTCGTCGAATACGGTGATGCATTAAACAACTGTAACCGCTTCGAGAAAAGATCCTTTGTCGTAAATATGTGAATTCCACAAAAACACTTTGCTCATTAAAGTGTTACTCAAATAATTGAAAACAATATTAGCAAAAATAAAGTTTTGCGGAAGATCAACGTCAAAGAAGTTATAAAATACAACTGTTATAAATGGAAAGTTTTAAAATGAGTTTGTGAAAAATGCGCTACAAATACGGAACTCAAACCTTAAAGATTCCGTAGTTGGCAATAAAATAATCCACTGTATAACTGTATAAAAAGGAAATAACTAAAAGGAAGATATATTATCAACCAAACAAATATAATATCAAGCTTCAATTTACGAGGGTGGTCTGATAATTAGCCGGTTTCCAAGAGATGGCGCCACTAATCACTGAGTGTATATCATTTCTGTCAAACACAATCTATTAGTAGGTCTCAGGTAAGTTTTTAGCGCTATAAGTCATTTAGTTTATGTTTGACAGCCATGAAAAGCGAACAACTTGTGATTATGTTAAAATAATCGATAAAAACGAATTTCGTGCATTGATTAATCATTAGTTTTCGCATGGAAAATCGCGAAAGAAACAAAGGAAAAGCTTGATAAATATTATGGTACATCTGCTCCAGCGAATTCAACTGTGATTTATTGGTTTGCAGAATTTAAACGTGGTCGTACAAGCACAATTGATGAACATCGTTCAGGTCAACTAATAGAAGTTAACACCAAAGAAATGATCGATAAAATCCATGATATCGTTTTGGAAGATCTACGAGTGAAAGTGCGTGAGATAGCTGACATCGTAAGCATCTCAAAACAATGTTTGGGTAACATTTTACATGAACATTTACATATGAAAAAGCTGTCAGCAACATGAGTTCCGGGTTTGTTGACAATCGAACAAAAACGCAACCGTGTGGTTATTTCAAAGCAATATTTGGCGATGTTTCAACGTAATGCAGATGAATTTTTCCGTAGATTCGTAACCGTAGATGAAACATGGATCCACCACTATACACCTGAAACAAAACAACAATAAAAACAGTGGGTTGAAGCTGGTTCAAGTGCACCGAAGGAAGCAAAAGTAGTTGCATCGACTGGAAAGGTTTTGGCTACTGTTTTTTGGGATGCACAAGGTGTAATACTCATCGATTGTCTTAAAATGCAAAAAAAATCACAGGAGATTTTATTATGTGGCATTACTGGACCGATTGCAAGTTGAAATAAAGAAACAACAACCACATTTGGCAGAAAGAAAGTGCTTTTTCATCATGACAACGAACCAGCTCACACATCATGGAAAGCTAAACAAAAATTGCATAAACTACGTTAAGAATTGTTTCCGCGTCCACCATATTCTCCTGATCTAGCTCCTTGTGGCTACTTCCTGTTCCCAAACCTGAAAAAGTGGTTAGGTGGAAGGAGATTCAAATTAAATGAGAAAGTTGAATGGGAAACTGTACATACTTTCGAGGACTTGATAAATCGTACTACAAGGATGGCCTAAAATTGTAAAAACGTTGGACTAAGTGTATCGAGCTAAAAGGAGACTAGGTCGATAAATAAAATGAAATTTCGAAGAAAAAGTTGTGTTCTCATGTTCAAACCGGCCATTTATCAGGCTGCCCTCGTACAATGTAAGTGAATATTTTACAGTTTTAAAACTAATATCTTTGTTTAAAACGAACCACAGAGAAATTTAAAAAAATTATTTATCGTAAACTTAATTTAATTTAAATATAACACTTGACATTTTCTACCTGAAGTTTACATCCTTTAGTAAACAGAGTCTTTCAACTGCTGCTTACATTGAGCAGAAAGTACTAAGGGATTTAACCTAACGGGTCATTGCATTGTTTCATAACTGTTTCCGTTGAAATTTATTCTATTTTGTAGATATAAGAATTTAATTGCACAATTTTTATATTATTGTTTTTTTAATTTGAATTTAAATAAATGTATAGAACTCATAGTAATTTGTTACTTAATGGTATATAAATATTTGTCGTAAATAAATTTTGGTATGACCCACAAAATTTTAAAAATAAATATTGAAATGAGGTATAAAAATTTATCTCCAGGTAATACATAACGGCACAAAAATTTATTGTGCGGATAAAAGGATATCTCCCTCAGGTTTAACTTAAATAATAGAGTCTGAAAATAGTTTGGTTACCTTCATCTAAAACCTAAAAATTACGGGAACTAAACATGTAATACAGTAATTTAATAAATTGCTCAACACTGCCAAATTGGTAACCAACAATAATTTACGAATACACGTAATGCAATTCTTTGAGCTTTATTTATATTTATAAGCGAATTTATTTTGATAAAAAACCAAAGTTATAATTATAAATGACATACATGCATTTCTTATCTATGAACAAGTCGGTACGCAGCTGGTACATACATAGTAGGAACCGCTTCTTCCAACTAAACAAAATCCGTCTTTTGAAATGTATTTCTTGGTATTTATTTACTCAGTACCCTGTTATAAATACGGAATGTTATGCTGTTTATTTTTGTTACGTTGTCAAATGTTAATGTTAATGTTAATTGGATTGCCTAAGTTTGAAGTCTCAAATATTTATTGGGTACACCTAACTCGAGCAATAGGTGTACATATATGACAGCAATGTTCGGTAATGCACTAAGCAATGCGACCATGTACAAAAATTCTTAATAATACATAGGCAATACCAGAAATGCTCGGCAATGCATTAGTATTGTCAGCAATGTTCGGAAATTATGAGGAATGCGATGCAGAAATACAGCATTGTTAACTTGTCTATACGCGCAAAACGAATTCATTTGGAAGTAAAGCAGGCGATATCAATGTTATTACTTGTTTATGTGCGTAAAAAAATAGTAAGTATGTACATATGTACATACATATTGCTATGTTTATTTTTATTAAAACTTTTTGAATGCCCCGCTCTTTTTATTCAAATAATTTGCTTTATTTATTTTTGAAACTTTTGCTTTTCCCGCGTTTATTGTCAAATAAT